>PVKE010039007.1:0-15205 GCA_004027555.1 Craseonycteris thonglongyai
CAGTCTCCATAGTTGCACATCATTGGTTTTTCCACATAGTTTCATTCCACAGGTGGGCGGGGCTGCACAGGGCAGGAACTGGGCTGGGGTCTCACCCCGGTGAGAACCGAACTGGGGGCACTCCCCAGTTCAGCATATGGGTCCACACGGGCCAGGGCCGGGATTCGATCCTCGGTCCCTGGGGCTGCAAAGTGAGCACTTAACCCACTGAGCCATCCCAACTTCCCCAGGTGCATTTCTTACCATTTAAATGTTGTCCTTGTGTGAGAAGCAACTTTAAATGTTTTCAATATACAGTCAGTAGACTTAGAATTTAGAAGGGGCAGATTAAAGATTTAGGCTTAAGGACTACGGGAAAAACTATCAGAAACAAATACTATAAAGTACTTGGCATCTGAGACTGGATTTCAGTCCCATTTACTGTGTCACCTTTGGCAAGTCAGCCTCATGTAACCTCAATTTTCTCACCTCCTTCACAAGGTTGTGAACATTGTGTGAGTTATTTAGAAGATGTTCAACGAATGTTAAACATATTAAAGAGGGCACCGTGGACTTCATTTGTACAATACATTATTAGTATAGTTTAAATACTGCTACAGAAAAAATTAGAATAAAACTGTATTAGCGTAGCCAGCTGACCCATTAATTTTATGTATTTTAGAGAACAATATTTTCAACTAAGTAACTAGAATAGTCAATAGAATTAATTTAATGGGCTTTAACTACTTTGTCCATTTTATTATTTCCCTTGAATCTAATGACTCATTGTTTCCCCCATTCTCTTGTCATTATCCTACATGCTTTCTTCCCTCTTTGTGGTCTGGATGAAATCCAGTACTTTAGCTTTTCTGCTCTCATACCAGGCCTGTATCACAACTGGGCATATTGGTACTACTACACATTCACGGTCACCAGCTTCAGCTAGGCTCTTTGCATGCCCAGCACTAGTACCGTACGCCCTTCCTTGTCCATTCTGTGCAGTGACGGCCATCTGTCTACCCAGCTGTAAGAATCCCAGCACTGTCTGGTCCTTCCTCTAGCTCTTGTTCAGTTACCATCTCTGCTGATTTTACCTACTAGGAAATTCTTTCCAGTCTCTGTTCCCCTGATCTCCAGTGCTGTCCTCTGGAACCAGATACTGGGAGTGACCATCATCTTGCCTGAATGCATGCCCTGACCGCCGCATTATCGACTTTACTGGTCTCCTGCCATCATTCTGTCTCCCCTCCAGTTCATTTTCTATGCTGGCCCATAGCTACAGTGATTTTTTAAAAAACCTTGTTTGCCCTCTTTGCTAAGACTCTTCTTTGATTTGCTCTTGTCTACGAGGCACTGCTTGATCTAGCCCCTGCTCAATTTGTTCCAGTCCACCAGGATTGTATTCCCATATTTCCTTTGCCTGATTTTTATTCATCTTTCAGTCTCAGTTTAAATGTTTCTAAGAAATACTTTCTAGGACAGCCACCTTTGACTCAGACTAGTGAGATCCCTTTTTTTGAGTAAACTCCCAAAGCATCTACCAAAATATCTTTGTTTTCCTTAGCACTTGGCAATAACAATTAGGTAATTATTTGTAATTACTTAATCACTATAAGTAAGATTTACTGTGCACTCCTATTGTACTGTGCTGCCTTTATATGGTAAGTCCTTTTCTTATCCTACTGTCTCAAAGTCTCATGCGAGTTAGTAGCAGGGAATTCAAACCAGGTGATCTGACGCTAGAGCCTGCTCCTTGGAAGTCCCACCCCTTTCTCATGCCCCCATTTTACGTAACATTTGTCTTCTATGCAAGATGATAGACTTGTCTGTGCTGTTGACTGCTTCGTCACTGCACGTAAGATGAACCTGGTAAGTTCTGTTTACTTGGTAAATAATTGTTGAGTGGTTTACTTACAATCTATAATCTATTTGTTAAATTTTTATAAGATGTTTTAGACCTCAAAGAAAACCCTTTGGGATGTATCTAGCAAGTTTTCTCCTTTATACCTTATATATGGATAGTATATTGAAAGTATCAGAGGTGAGGCTAATTTGTTGAATGGAAGATACTAAGTGCCTTGGGGATTTAAAAAAGGGAACACTAATTGTCAGCTTGCAGATTGAGTAAATCCAAAAGATTGCAGGAGGATGGGGGAACACTGGGCTTAAAGTAAAGGGCATGAATTTTAATGGTAGAAAGATAGGAGAAAGACAGAAGGTCTGATGAAATGACAGAAAAAATTAAAACTTGCAGAACCAAAGATAGCTAAGCAGATGATGGTGTAGCTTATCTTCAGAGGAGGGAGGATAATATCTGACATCTCCTGAGTGCCAGCCAAACACTATCCTTGGCAGGGTTCTGTTTGTTTAATTTTGACAACTCTATGAAACACTTTTGGAAGTATTTTTAGAAGACTGAGGTTAGATGCTGTTGATCCATATGATAATCTTTGCTGCTGATTCCAGTGCATGACAAGATGATGTGATTTGAACTTTTTGCCTTTAATACTTTTTAAATGGTATATTTATAAATTAGTTAATCTTCCAGATCCTGGTTATTTGAACAGTGACCTACTTTAAAAAGACTCATGGTATCCTGTGGACATTCATTTTGGAAAGAATTTGTGACTGTGTTTTTCTTTTCCCCCTTAAAAAATGATTTTTTTCCACTTTTATGTTCTGAAACAACCACTTTGGTCCTATCTCCTGCATGCTGATCTTCTTCAGGGCATTTAAAAACCAGTCAATTCACAGCTATCCTAATTGAGCTCCTTTTACATGTATAATAAATCCATCATCATATCTGTCTATTAAGGACTACTCTCATAGTATCTTGTTTGCATTTTGGGGTCAAAACAGCCTTTGAGTAATGGTCACATTCATTTATATTAGCTCTTTAAGATAAGGAAGGTGATAACTATTTCCATTTTATATAGAAATACATTTAACCAGCAGGGATGCTTGATTTCAGGGATCAGTAGGAGAGTTAGTCAGAGCTCACTGACTGTGGTTTAGCACCTCTTAGAAGCCACTAGGAAGTAGCAATAACTAGGTACCCTGTACTTTCACACATTATTAAAAGTAGGTGAATTCTGTTCTTTATCCTCTTAAAATCACTCTATAAATTATGGAAATGTATCTATATCTACAATTGAATTAGATACATAAGATGCAAGAAAGAAGGGCCATGTTTTGAAAACTTGGACACTAGTGTGATATTTTAACAGAGATGGAAAAGAAAACATGTTACACAAGGACTCAGATACTACTATTAGTAACATTAAGTTTGTGCTGGATCCTGGGCCTTAGTGAACATTTGGGATCAATTGTCTCTTGATTTGGCCTGAAAGCATGCATAAATTACACTTAATTTTTGCTACACCATTTATTCAGATAATGTATTTACATTTTCCCACCCACAACTAAGCCCTTCTCTTTCTGTTTTGCAAAGCAGAAAGACCTCCAGGATTTGCCATGTTGGTGAAGTGGAAGGTAGCCAGTTCAGGGCTTATGGTTTAGTGTTTTTCCAGATTTTTCCCTCTTAGAATTCTTACAATTCTAAGCAAAATTAATTAACCAGACTTCTTTTCAAAGTCATTTTAACTCTCACTCTTGCCTGTGGTTATTTCCCTATCCTTATATGCAGATCTCTAATCTCCTTGATCCCTTCTTTTATCTTTAAAGAATCAAAAGTTTGAGGATGGAGGGAAGAGAAAACTAACCTTTGGCTTGAACTAGAGGTTGATGGGCTTATTCAAAATATGGGTGTACTTTTTGGGTTGCATGGGTATAGATTATATAAGGAATCTGTATGCTTTTAATACCAAACAACAGTTTGAACCAAAACATTATAATCTAATGTGGAACTGCTATGAGACCACAAAGAAAGTTTGCAGTGAGAGCAAAAGGTCTTGCCTGGGAATATCAGGCTTTAGCAGGAGAACTGAAAGTGATGGGTAGAGGTGACTTCCAGGAGACTACTCTGCTGATTTTGGTTTTGCTTGTCATTCCAGGGATAAGTTAGGTTGTTAAATCAGGGTTGCCTATACTATATTTGAGGATTATGCAGTTGAAAATAAAGAGGTGTGTGTTTTAGATTCATTTCCTTGTTTTGTTTCCCTGTTGGTCTTTTTTTTTTTTTTTTTTTTTTTTCCCTGTTGGTCTTATGCTTATCACTTATAGAGGATGGATAGGGGACTCCTGGATAGTTGGCAGATTATCAAAAGGTTTCCAAATCAAGAAATATAAATGTTTTCTTTCCGTAAGCTTAAACTATGAAAAATATAACTGATCCATCCTATGGCTGTTTCTGAGTACTGAATTGTTTATGTTTTTTAGACAAGTTTTATTGGAGAGTATTGAAAAACTATTTTTCCTCATAGATGGATGGTGACAGTTCTACGACAGATGCTTCTCAACTAGGAATTTCTGCAGACTATATTGGAGGAAGTCATTATGTTATACAGCCTCATGATGGTAAGAAAGCTACAACTAGAAACAAATTCACAAGTTGAAACAACTTAGAAAGTGAAAATTTTATTAATAGGATGTTCTAGGTTACTCTTTGCAGGAAAATTAGCAATCTTGTATCGTAGTTCAGCAAAAGTCTAAAAAGGTGTACTGTGCTATTTTAATTAGAAATAGTCTTCAAAAGAATGATGAATTTTAGAAAAGACATCTATAAAAGTATGCCTTTTTAACCCATTTCCCATTTGTCTCGAGAATACTCACCAGCAGTGCGTGCGGCTGCAGCATTCACCCCAAGATAACTTGCAGATTTCAGTCCTAACCTTACCCCCAAAGTTTGCCATGAAATATCTCACTTTTTTTATTATTTTCCCATCACTCTAGTATATTGGTAGTCTTTGCACCAATGACATCATTCTATTTATAGCATTCTATTTTTAGTAGTGGTATTTCCATTTATAAAATATAGTAATTCTCAACCACTAAAAATGTCAAATCCCACAAAATGTAACATTCCTATGCATGAAAAAAATTAAATACAGATCCTCATATACATTTCTGTTACATTAGGATTAGAGACAGGTTCTATTTAGAAATAACTCCAAGAACAGTTTTTATATTTTATTTTCACATTGAAAATCAAATTTGCTTCAGCTTTATAGAGCATGTTAATGTAAAATGAATGCAGTGGTAAACTCCACTTTTCTTTTTCTAAATGGTACAGTTTCTTTAAAAATGTGTCACTGATTTCTAATTTAAGTATTAAATATGAAACATTCTTATTCAGTTGATACAGTAAATAAAATAGTTCTTTAGAGGGTGGGTTGCTAACTATTTCTAGTACTTAGGAACATACTTATTAATTTTTTCTCTCGGTGTTAAGTGTGAATTATGTCAGGTATTAGAATAGCAGTGTTATGTTGGCCTATGAGAAATAATTTACTTTTGTGGCATTCTGATTTGTTAGATTAAAAAATACTAAGATATATTTTTGTAGAAGGTAACTGGAGGAGGGCAATTAGTTATTTCATCCTAAAACATAAACAGTTTTTGATAAACACATAAAAATGTATATTGAGTTAGCTCACATGCCTTTCTTATTAATACATATAAAGAGTGGGAAGTTTACTTACAAGATAATGCATTTAGTCATAAAAGGATAGCATTAATACCATGAAAGCTTCAGTGATATCTAAATCTAATATATATAATTTGAAAACTCACTTTTTGTAAGAGTGTTGGATCACTGATACAGCTTTGTTCAAAACTGTTACTATAGTAATAATCCAATAGGGTCAGTAATATTCAAGTCCAGTTGCTCCTTTCTGTATAAACTTGGCTTTGGATAAATATATAACCTCTTAACTCTAGCAATATTTAAGGAGCCGTAGGTCAAGGTTGGTAAGTTTTATGACTGAGTCATGAAACATACTTACAAGCACCTCCAGAGGAGGTGCAATACCAAGTCCTAGGAAGGACACAAAACCGATCCCTGTCCTCAGCAGCAAAAATCTAATAGGGAGAATGAGAAATAAGAAGAATTCCAAAATATGTAAGAAAGATATAGACAGGCACTTGAGAATATTTTGTGAAAGGAGAGATCATTTCTGAAGGTGCTGTGGAGAGATTTTTGAGCTTTTTGGAGAATGGATTTCAGCAGGCAGAATTAAGGACAGAAGTGTTCTAGACAGTGGGTAGGCAATTAATGAGTAGGTTTTATTCTGGCCCTGAGAAAATTACAAAAAGAACTACTATCCTAATCCCTAAAAAGGATTAAGAAATGGCCCAGAATGGTTTGTATCCAAGATTGTTTTAGATAGTCTCTATCTGGAAGTAAAAATTATGAGAAGCTTTAACCCTAAATTATTTTTATTTCTTTAGACACTGAGGACAGTATGAATGATCATGAAGACACAAATGGTTCAAAAGAAAGTTTCAGAGAACAAGATATATATCTTCCAATTGCAAATGTGGCGAGGATAATGAAAAATGCCATACCTCAAACGGGAAAGGTAATACAAAGGAGTAGTTTAGGGTTTTTAGGGGTGGGGTGGGGAATAGAGTTCATAAATACAGTTAGCTATTGATTTCAGTCATTCCGCCTTTTAGCAAATTAAATATTTCTTTCAATTCTACATACTTAGTTATTGAACAGTGTTCCATTTTCAGTTCTGTCATGTTTCCAAATGCCTCCCCTCTTCTCCCATCTATTGGAAGCAGATAAAAGAGAATTAAGAATCTTTTTTAAAAACAGGTGCATCATCAGAACTATCAGGTTTGAGCATGTGATGTGAATTCTATAATATAGAGGCAGTTAGGTAATATTGGACTGATGGTTATCAGGATTTAAAAAAATCTATTTTGAAACATAAATTATAAAGATTGTCCTTATGTTTGAGAGGGCCTCTTCATGCTTTAAGGGGAAAAAGCACAACTGCTGATTATTGCTGAGATAAGCTAGGGCTGCACTGCCCCGTCCCGGAGCCCCTCGCTCATATGGCTAGTGAGCTCTTGAAATGTGGCTAGGGAATTGAGATGTGCTTTTATTTTATTTATTTATTTATTTTAAAGATTTATTTTATTGATATTTTGACAGAGAGAAACAGAGACAGAGAGAAAGGGGAGGGTGAGATGTGCTTTTAAAAGGAAAACATACACCAGATTTTAAAGACTTAGTATAAGAAAAAGAATTAAAACATCTCAATTTTTAAGACCCCGTGTATAAATATTTTAGATTTATTGGGTTAAGTAAAATATATAATTAACCCTGTTTCTTTTTTCTTTTTTTAATTTGGCTACTAGAAAATCTAAAGTTATATATATAGCTCACATGATATTATCTTGCTTGACTGCATTTATGCAACTCTTGTTTACTTTTCTCCGTGATATAATATAGGCATGGAGGTGAAAAGTATGTTTCAGCAAGGATTTTGAGTGTCGTTCCTATTATAAGTGGCTTTGGAATTGCATGATTTAATCCATTAGAGTTTCACTTTCAAACCCCAGACTCTTAAGAGAAAAACTGTTTCTATAATGAGGTGACAGGTGTGTGCTTCTTTAAGAGGTAGTCTTTAATAAACTCAAAACTTGTACCTGACACTATATCTTCAATAGTAAAAATGTCACTAGATGTCATTATTTTATTCCCTTGTAAGCTTTATGTGAATACCGTGTTTTTTGAGAACAAATTCTGGTATCTTTACTCATGGAAATGCTAGAGCAGAGAAGTGGTACCTAAGTCTGTGTCCCATCGTATGTTACATGACTGGATTGATTTTCTTAGGGCACTTGGTTAAGAGTTTTCCATCATGGCTGGTAGGGACATCCTGTGGTTGCTTTTATACCTAAATTACATCTGTTTCCTGTGAATAGTTGTCAAGGCCTCTCTCACTTGTATTGAAGTTTTTATTCTCTCTCTGAGGGCTGGAGTTTTTATAGCATGAATTGTGTTAATGTTATTAGCATATATTTCAAAGATTAAAGGGTAATAGGCATAAACTGAAGTTCTTCTGAATAGCCTTCTATTTTTGCAGGTTGTTTGGAAGGTTCGTATTTACTTATGATTTTTCTCTTCAGATTGCAAAAGATGCCAAAGAATGCGTTCAAGAATGTGTAAGTGAGTTTATCAGCTTTATAACATCTGAAGCAAGTGAAAGATGCCATCAAGAGAAACGGAAGACAATCAATGGAGAAGATATTCTCTTTGCCATGTCTACCTTAGGCTTTGACAGTTATGTAGAACCTCTAAAATTATACCTTCAGAAATTCAGAGAGGTAAGTAAAATGTCTTCCATTATGCTTTTAAGAAAATAAGATACATTACTCATTAACTTTTTAAATGTATTATTTGTTTAAAAATGCATTTTATACCAAATTACATTTCTCAGAAGTGTAATCACTTATATTACTGTACTTACATAGTAAGTCCCCCTCCCCCACTATTACTAACAATAGCATAGTTATGTAATTATTACGAATGTGGACCCTGGAGGATGAATCCCAGCTCTGTGAGCTCTGTGACCTAGGCAAATTATGTGCTTTAGCCCTTGTTTTCCTGGTCTGTAAAATGAGACTAATAATAGTACCTACCTCACAGAGTTATTGAGAGGACTAAGTAAAATAATCTACTTACTGCACTTAAGTTGGCATATAATGAAGCGCAAGAATGTTAGCTGTTAGTAATTTACAGGAGGTAGCACCTCAAAGCTTGGGGCTTTTTAGGTAAGAAAAAGAGGGAATTGTAACTATATTCCTTTCTTATTATTGATTGAATTCTTTTACATTACCTTTTTGGTTTATCTTTGCCTATAAACTGTGAAAGTGAGTTGAGATCAGTGTATTTATTTCACACAGCAACTTGGGTGTCAGATTCACATTGCTTTCAAAATATTTTCTTAATATCTTTAGTGTTAGAATACCATTAAATTAGATACCTGCATGGAATAAAGTAGGAAGAGAATATGTACCGTATTTTTTGCTCCATAAGACGCACCCCCCCCCCCCCAAGTGGAGGGAAAAGTGTGTGCGTCTTATGGAGCGAATACTGCAAAGAAGAGTGCACGTTGGGGACCTTAATGATGCCATGGGGAAGTCTGCAGCCAGATCAGAAAGCAGGGACTGCATGGAAGGAGAGCGGGTCCAGGCAGGTCAGGTGCGTCTTATGGAGCCAAAAATACGGAATTCTGCACAGTACTTTTCCAAATCTTCAGCATCATAGACCCTTAGAGCAGATGGAAACTTAGAGGTCTCTGGTCCAAACTATAATTTTGATTTAGAAATTTTAAAATCTAAACTTGCAGTTATAGTACTGCCTAGTGGTGGAGAGCTGTGTATGTAATAATTAAATGACTTGGATCATTTGTATATTTATAAGCGGAATATAGTATTTTACAAATGATTTCATCTGTAGATAGAGTTCTATTTTCCTTTTGATTAGTGTGGAATTAGAATAATTTATTTTTACTCATGAATATTTTAGATTTTCTAGGTTATTAACATTGTCCTGTGATACTACTTATATTAAAAAGTTAGCATTTTGAAGGGCTTCTTTATGTGTCATTAACCAGAAGTGCTAATAAATACTCTGTATATTGTTTGTAAAAATAGAAGCTCCTAATTTTAGGAAGGAAGGAAGCAGTCTAATTTAGAAAACAGTTCCTTTTGATTAGCAATGATTACTTTTTTGGTTTTCCTTCCCAGGCTATGAAAGGAGAGAAAGGAATTGGTGGAGCGGTGACAGCTACAGATGGACTAAGTGAAGAGCTAACAGAGGAGGCATTTAGTAAGCGGTGTTACACATTCATGCAACTAAATGTGTTCTTAACAAATCATACAGATTGTCAGCAATGATTTAGTCATACGAAAATTAATACTGAAAGTCTGTAGCAGCACTTTAGGAATATCAGCCCTGAGTATTTTGACATAGCACTCTCTTGAATAGCTCTTATTCATGTCCTTATGTTTGAAGTCAGTGAGGGGTAAGTGTAAAAATTTCATTCTGCAGACATTATAATCTTTCAGCAATAGTGCTGACTGATTTCCATAGCCCTTAGTTTTTTGGTTTAAGATTCATATGAGATTGAAATGTTGAAATTCTTACAATATAAAATCTTGTGATTTAAATAAATTTGAAATTAAAAAAAAATTGAGTATTATAATATTGGTGAAATAAAAGGTCTATGGTGATTATATTTCTCATATAAAATTTGTGTGTATGTTTTCTATTTCTCGTATGTAAAATGTATGGTGCTTAGTTATTTAAGTATTGTCCCCAGCCATGCCTCATGGTATAGGTCTGCCCGTGAACCAGAAACGCCATCTAGTCTGTCTGCAGATTTGTACACATGGGCACTTCAGAGAAATAAAAATTCAGAAAATCGAAAATAGTATAGAAGAAAGGTCTTTCTCAAGGAGCTTTTTTAAAATGGAAAACTTGGCGGTTTATGATTTTGCCCATGATTAAATTGACAAGCAACAGAATTATGATAAGACATTAATGGTACAACTTTAAGATTCAGGGCAAGAAAGTAGATGCAGTCCTTTGCTTACTTTGATAAGTTTTTTGGGTTTTTTTTGTCTTTTAGCTAACCAGTTACCAGCCGGCTTAATAACTGCAGATGGTCAGCAACAAAATGTTATGGTTTACACAACATCATATCAACAGGTAGAGTGCCATCTTTGTATTTTAAATTATTTTAAAAATTGATTATATCCACTGTTTTTTATCACAAGTAGTTAATCTCAACATATTATTGGGGAAGCTGGGATGGCTCAATGGGTTAAGCGCTCGCCTTGCAGCCCCAGGGACCGAGGATTGCGGACCCATATGCTGAACTGGGGTATGCCCCCAGTTCAGTTCTTGCCGGGGCCCAGTTCCTGCCCTATGCAGCCCTGTGCCCACCTGTGGAGTGAAACTATATGTAAAACTAATGCTGTCACCTATGGAGACTTCTCTGGGCCCTCCCCCTTCTCTCTGTCTCTCTGTCTGTCTCTGTCAAAAAATAATAAAAATAAATCTTAAAAAAAAACCCAACATATTATTATAATTATTATTATTAAGAACCTGATAAAGTTGTTAAAAACTGTTTTCTCAAGACATGTATAGTATTCTCTTAATGGTTAAAAATATATACACACCTGTTCATATTTGCATAGATTTTTAGAAGACACACAAGAAATTAAGTAGTTCCCATGGGTAGAGAGAATAGAGATTTGGGGTGGTAGGTAGACTTACTTTTTGTCTGTCATTTTTATTCATTGAATGTTTATAATATCCGTAAGTTATTTTTAAGCTAACTTAAAATTCCTGTCAATTTACATTTTCTAATCTTAGCTTTCTGGTGTTCAGCAGATTCAGTTTTCATGATCTGAAGAAATGATGGAATGGGGAATATAAAGAAGCAAGAGAGTCTGTATGATTCTGAAGCAGAGACATTAGAGAGAAATGACTGATGAAAGGATGTCTCTTTGTATATTAAATAGCTGTAATGTAGCTTCCTGATGCTTGACTAATTGAGGTGTTAATTCTGACTTGAGAATCTTTTTCATGAATGATTTTAAAGAAAAAATTTGGATTTTAAAAGTATTAAAATATTTTTGTTTTGTACAAGAGTTTGTTGCTCTGTATGACTCCTGTATGCATTGTATATTGCAATTTATTACTGTCAGAGATTTGTAGACAGTTTCTTATTTTCATATTGAATCATGTTACTTTTGTAATTCAAGTAAGCAGCTGGGTTAATTCATGATGTTTGCCCTTTTAATAAAATACAAGGGTAGAGTTCATTTTGAATGTAAGTTGCCTTTATTATAAATTTGAATTTGTCTTGGTTACATAATATCTTGCATGATATCCTAGCTAGATTTTTAGCATTGTCATATTTATTAATTTTTTGTAAACATTCATAGCTTAAGCAGCACCATTTTTTAAAAATGTAATTGATGAATGAATGCAAAAGCAAACATTGTTGGCCCTATTAAACTTGGTGCCCATTAACAGTGTTTACACTGTTCATTATGCCTGTTAAGATAGTTTTAGTTGATTGAAGCTTTTGTTAAGACTAAATTTGTTTATGAGTTACATTATTATGAGTGTTGGAATTCATTTAAATTTAATGTAATTCTAGTGTTCTTCAGGTGGTATCTGTTTCATTTTGTGTATGATTTTTTAAAGCATATCTTTAAATACTATAGTATCCTCTTCCAAAAGAGGAATTTTATAGTCTGACGGTAAATGTCTTCATTTTACCTTTTTAATTGAAATGTCAAGTTTCTTATACTATGGGAACCGAGAAACGTCAGACATTATTGTGTGTATACAGACTTTTTTTTTGCATGGGTGAGTGAATGAAATGAATAGAGTGCTATGAATGGTGTGAAATAGAAGCCGCTAACTTCTAGTGTGCTGTCTTGATCTTTGCAATAAACTAAACTTAGATATGTAACTTTGTATAATTTAATAGTATGTACTTTGGTTGTTACTTTTTTTAAGTGAGGATTTTTTTTTCCCCATCTATTCTTTTAGGTGATAACTTGTTTTTTTATATCAATAATTGCTGTTTCATATTTTGCTTAAAGGAGAGGGAGTTTGAGTGATGGTCATAATGTAAGGACACTCATATTCATATGGTAGAAGCAATTACCCTGATGTAGGCTGAACAGAAACATTTACTTTGCCAGAAGGAGCCTTTGAGGGCATATTTGAGCTAATCTGAAGTTAACTACTCCTTTACTTACTACTCCCATTAAAAAAATCTTAACTACAGAGAATTCAAATAAGCAAAATAAAAAAAATAAAAAATGGGTGAGGTGTGGTTAAGCAAAATCAACCATCTATTATGTTGGAATAACCAATGTTAATATTTTGGTAAATATCATTTGTCCTTTGACTTTACTAAATATATATATTTTTATAAAAATAGGCTCATGCTTACATACTGTTTAATAACATGCTTTTTTTTTGCAAAATATACTGTGAACATCTTTCCCAGGTCATGACATAAGTCTTCAATTTTTATTCCTGTATTATTCTGTTGTGTGGCTGAACCATAATTTACTTAATCATCTATAAGATATTTTGACTATACATCTTTTCACAGTTATAAACAAAACTTCACTAAATCTTGTGTACATCCATGACTGTTTTCTTAAGATAATTTCTTAGAAGTAGACTTGCTGGGTTAACAGATACACAGAATTTTAAGGTTTTTTGATACTTACATATCAGTGAATCATATTTTTGAAACATCTTTCATTAGATCCAGGCAGTATGTTACCGTATAAGTATAAAAAGCACTTGGTATTTGGTTACCCTAAAATTTTATTAAAATAACTCTACCTATTGTTTTTATGAGTGTCTAAGAGAGAAATGCGCTTCAGTGACTTACCGGTAGTCACAGCTAGAAGAAGGGAATTGAGTGTCTGTCCCCTCACTACCCCATTACAGTGGAATGCTTTACTTCAGAGAGAATTTTTTCTTTTTTAATGCTACCTTCCTAATGTTATATAACTTACTTGGGTATGACGATGGTTCAAGCTACTTGTACCGGTATTTATTTTCCTTCTATATCTATTCAGTATTTTCCTTTCTTCAAAACCAGCCTTATTGCCTTAGTAAGGAAAGAAATACCAGTTACCTTTAATAGTGCTATTAATAACGACATAGTTATGAAGGGCCAACTATTAATAAAAGGATTTCTACAGCAGCAGCAATTAGGCATGAACAATGAATAAAACCATTTCTACCATTTGACAAGAAGAAAATCTTACACTGCAGGTTAAAAAAAAAAACTTTTCCTCTTAGGGAAAGTTACTCTACAAACTGTTCATAACAAAACAATATTTGTTGTTTTATGTGATAAAATATATTTTGGAGTCACTCAAGTAATACTTAGGTAAGATCTAAACCAAAATCTAGTGTATTTTACATGTTTATTTTTGTTTTCCCTGAATTAGATGATTTATATATTTATGTAATAATTGATAGATACTGAACTTAAACTCATTAAGTCACATGTGCTCCTGAGTAAAAATAAGAACAACCCTCCTAATTTTGTTTTTCTGTCTAAAACTACTCAGTTTTGATTTATGGTTTCTTTTAGATAGAGCTGGAAGTATTACTTTGCTTATTTCACCAAATTTTGCTTCTTGCTGGTTATGCTCCATCCCCCAATTTGGCTCCTTGTGCCAAATTCTTTGCCGCCTCCTCTCCCCGTGCTGTGGCCTTAAACACATATTCTCTCTGCCTAGAATATCCTTTCCTTCCCTCTGCCTGGCTAAGTCCCACATATCCTTCAGATCTCAGCTTAAATTTCAGGAAAGCCTTCAAAACTTCTAAAAACTTTATACTAATCACCAAATACAAGAAAATAGCACCACCTGAAGCTGAGTAGTTTTGTAACAATGCCTAACAGCTGGCTGCTATAGCCCCTTAGATATTTCTTTCAAGACTGCTGCTTTTTATACCTGATTTTAAGGACTATAAAACCAGTAGGCAGAATCCCTTAAACACTGGGTCGCTGGTTGAAAACAAGTTGTTGGGCAAAGTAGTCACAACAGGACTGCTTTTCAGCCAGGACAGGCATGCCAAGGAGCCTTGTTCTTGCATATTCCGAGGGTACGCCCCAGTCCTCCCTTTACAAGAAGCCTTTCAGACTAAAGCACTCACTAATCATAGAACACAAAGGAGTAATATTTGGGCTAACAGCCATTTAGGGAATTCACAGAAGCACGCCTTTGGAGGAAGAGTACAACTACCAGTATAAAAAAATCATTTCTTTCTATGCATTTCCAGCCTTGCAAGTAGCAGCTCATAAAGTTCTATCTTGCAGAACAGTGCAAAAGAGGGAACTAGGTATCCTATAATTCTGTAAAGACAGCAAACTACAATGTTTCTTACTCACATCAAGGGCAAATTTAAATTTAGACTTCAATTCCAAGAGTAAGGTAGTCTAGATACCCTCAACTCCCAGTTTACAAAAACAAATGCTGAGTAAAATATAAGCAACAATGTAAAGTAATATTAATATAAAATCTTTAAAAATGTATCACTGAGTTGACATGAAAATAAATCATCTGTAAAACTCCAAAAATGAAGTGAAAATAGGAAAACTGTGAGGTAAGCCAGCACCCATACTTTGGCCCTAATTGTTCTATAGAACTCTGAAGACCATAAAACAGCAGGGGTGGGGGGAATGGACATAAAGCCTATGTCTAGAAGGACTGTCCTAGAGAAGTGAGCAGCAAGGAACCTTGCCTGTCT
>PVKE010039008.1:0-15203 GCA_004027555.1 Craseonycteris thonglongyai
ATCCTCGGTCCTCATGGCCTCAAAGCGAGCGCTCAACCCGCTGAGCCGTCCCGGCTTTCCCCTATAGAGTAGTTTTTGAGATCCATCCTTGTGCCCCCACATTCCCTGACACACAGAGACTCCTAATTACCAAGTAGCGTGGTGATTCCAGTCCTGTCTAGACCATCGTTCCTTCTCTCCTAGACTCACTCCCACTGAGAAGAAATGGCTCTGAGTTAAAGGCAGTATGTCAAAGGCTGATGTACAAAGCCCCTGCCATGGGATGTGAGCCCCCTCTCCTGCCCATGCAGCTACACTGAGGTGCCCTGCTTCCCCCATCACACCTGGCCTCCCGCCCTCTCTGGGCCTGCAGAGTTCTCTGCCAGAAGTGCCCTCCCCTCTGTCTGGTGAACTCCTGCTTGTCCGTGAGCTGCTCACATGCCCTGTCTCTGCAGCTCCCCAGATTCTCCCATCATGCCCTCCTAAGCTCTCCCATAAGACACCTGACTTGACACTTAGCACATTTCTGACTCCACTCACCTGCATGGAAGCTAATTGAGAACAGGGACTGGGTCTCAGTCATCTGTGTATCCCCACCAGCCCAGCACAGAGCCTGATAGCAAAGAAATGAACATAAGATTATAGCGGGTCTTATCTCAAGATTATGTTAGAGACAAACTAGGTTTAAAAAAGCTGTGCAAAATATGTCCGAAACTACCTTTTGAAGCTGATAAAAGAAAGGCGGGTAAAAAAGACAGTGTAATCTCTGACTACAGATGATAAATGTAGCGTGAAATTCACTGCCAGCCTGGCAGAGACCTCCAGCCCTTCTCCAGAGGACCTGTCACCATGGGAAATGGCATCAATGAGCGCCAAGCTGTGCTGCTGAGTCAATCAGGGAAGGCTGCCTGGAGCGGGGAGTCCAAGAGTTTTAAGAGGAGTCTGTTGAGCAAGGGAGCTATGTTGCCAAAGGGTAATGTATGTGAAGCCTTAACCCATTCCCCATTTAGAAAAAAAAAGTACAGCTCACTGCCTTGTTCATTTAATTTTACGTAAATACACTCTTTGACACTGAAGCAAATTTGACTGGTTGTCAATGTGAAAATAAAATGTAAAAACTGTTCTAGGAGTTATTTTTAAACAGAATATGTCTCTAATCTTAATGTAATAGAAATGTATATGATAATCAGTATCTAATAACTTTTTTCTTTCTTTTTTTTTTCTTTTTCGAGAGAAGGTGTGAGACAGACAGATAGACAGAAAGAAGGGAGAGGGCCCAGAGCAGTCTCCACAGTTGTATGTCATTGGTTGTGACATGGTTTCATTCCACACAGGTGGATGTGGGGCTACAGGGTTGGGAACCGAATGGGCGCCTCTGCATAGGAGGCAAGAAACTTCACCACCAACCCATCCCAGCAGTTACCAGTTGCACTGCAGTTCAGCATGTGCATTTGCACAGGCCGGGGCTGGGAATCGAACTCCTGACCTCACAATTGCAGAGCAAGCCATCAATCACTGAGCTATCCCTACATCCCTTAATAACTTCTTTCACACGTAGGACTGCTACATTTTCTTGGATGTGACATTTTCAACGATTGAAAATTACTATATTTTACAAATAGAAATACCACTACTAAAAACAGAATGCTATAAATAGTTTCCAAAGACTACTGATACACTAGAGCAAATTGAAAATAATAATAAGAGTGAGCTATTTCATGGCACCCTTGGGAGGTAAAGTTAGGACTGTGATCCATGAGTTATCTCAGGGTACACGCTGCAGCCACAAGTGCCGCCAGCGAGTATTCTTGGAGCAAATGGGAAAGGGGTTAAAGAGTGATCTAAGGCAGCCCGTATCATGGGCCTGATCTGTCCTCTTGTGACCCTGGTCCAGAGTTCCACATGTTGCCCTTCACTCTTTGCCTCCTTTTCATTCATTTCTTCCTTCTTTTTCTCCCACTTGGTCACACCTTCCCATCTTCCTTCCAAATTTGAGTGTACAGGAAAAAGCTGGATGTGTGTTGTCCTGCCCTCCATTTCCCCTTCTCTGCCCTGGGCTCCCTGTTTTAGGGGATATAAAAGGAGGCCTGTCCCTTGCACCCTTTCAGGCAGGGAAGCTCACAGAAGCCAAGGTTGTGGACAGGAGAGCCAGGGAGCAGCCCAGGGTGGGGTGAGGTCCATTGCCAAGCTCTGAGTCACAAATCAAAGGCTGAGAGGGGTGGGGGATTTGGTCAGAAGAGAAGGCAGCGTGTGCTCGACTCCCTGGTGAGGCTTCCTGGAGGAGGCAGGAGCTGAAGCGAGGGCCACCGCTCAGAGGGGCGGAGCAGGGAGGCCCATCCAGGAAGGAGCAGGGGAGACAAAGGCTGAGAACAGGAGCGACTGTGGCTGGGCCGTGGGGCATTTTCATGAGCCGGGCTTCTGGCTCTTTGGCCCTCCCTTCCCAAGGGCTCCGCGTCTGACTTGTAGGACCTGGAAACAGCCCAGGGCTCTCCAGAGGGGAGAGGAGTCTTCCCCCAACTACCGTGTCCCGCACTGTTCTCTCTGCCTCCAGGAACGCCTGACACAGGCTGGGGAAATAGGAAACGGCCTTGCAGCTGATGGCACTGCAGGTACAAAGCCAGGAGCGTGTCCTGTGCTGGGTTGACCTACGAGGAGCCCTGATCTGAGGCTTAGAGCCAGGTCAGCAGTCATAACGAGGCTGTCTGCCTCCCGTTGCCTCGTACTTCACTTCAGTCACCTCCATGGCCTTTACCGCAAGCAGCAGGCCGCTCTTCTTGCTCCCATGCCCCAGAGGAAACAAATTCAGAGATGTTCAGACACAGGCCCCGGGCCCCTGGGGAGAAGGTAGCAAAGCACAGCCTTTCTGTTCTCTCTGCTCCTGAATCTGTCCTTTTTCCAGAGGACTGTGGTTGCCTTTCAGTGGTGACCTCAGAATGGTCCGCTTATGCTGTTTGGAAGGATTCTGCCCTTGGCTGAGGACCTGTGGCCCTAGCTTCCAGCTATGCACTGGCGCAAGACCGTGAGAGAACCACCCGCCTTGGCCCAGGACCAAGCTTCGTCCTGTTTCCCTGTTGGGCCCGAGCAGGACCACAGTGACCACTTACCTGCTCCCACACCAGTCCATAGCCCGTCTGAGTGCCCATTAGCTCCCGTAACAGTGGGGTAGTGATGTCTTCTTCACAAGGTTGCTGCAAGGGTCTAACGGAATAAGGGATTGGAAAGCAGGTGGCACATAGTAGGTATGCAGGTGAGATTGATCCAATCTCAATCCAGGAGGTCAGACCCTTTTCAACCTTGACTGCAAGTCCCATCTGGCTTTTTTATTTTTGTTATTTTATTTTTTCTATTCCATTCCATTTGGCTTCCTGACTCACACGCTATTCTCTCTCCTGGCAAAAGAGCCTCAGGCCCAGGTAATGCTTTCAGACACAGGCTCTGCCAGGCCCTCCTTCCAGTTCAGCTTACCTGACTTCTAGCTGAGCTGAGCCTGAGCACAGAAGGGTTACCTCAGAGGCTGAGAGTGGGAGGGGCCTGACACAACCAGACCCCGCAGTGGGGCATGGCAAGAGCTCGGGGCCTCCCTAGCTGCAGTTGGGAACAATCCTAGCCCTGAACCCCAGGAGCAGACCTAGGTCTGCACCTCAGCTTTCCCCTCTGTGAGTGCTACAAGCCCCAGGAGGAGTGGTTTTGTCAGAGATGGCGAGCAGAGCACATGTCAGAAGGGATCATTGAGGACAATCAGGAACAAAGCACAGGCGGTCCTGGCGTCCAGGCCTGGGCTCGGCATCACGGACATCTAGGACTGAAACCAGAGGCAGGTAGGGACCAGAGCACAAAACCATTTGTAATCAGGGAGGATGTGTAAGCAGCACAGGCTAGGTCAGCATTCTAGTTCCGCTGAGCTGGGAGCTGCAAGTGTAGAGGCCT
Organism: Craseonycteris thonglongyai; assembly: GCA_004027555.1. Lineage (NCBI taxonomy): Eukaryota > Metazoa > Chordata > Mammalia > Chiroptera > Craseonycteridae > Craseonycteris > Craseonycteris thonglongyai. The sequence continues at coordinate 3,907 of PVKE010039008.1, forward strand.
CAGTCCTAGAAGGCATATGACCCAGACAGAGACTCTGCCTGCCAGGGCAGAGGGCGGAAGGCCAGGTGCTGGGACTGGGCCAGTGTCAGAGCCAGACAAGCAGCAGGGAGCCTGAGTGTTGTTGAGACTCCTAACAACAGTACTAGTTAACCCTTGCATTGTGTGCCATGTGCAAGCCATTCTTCTAAGAGCTTTATGTTTACTTGTCACAACAGTATTATGAGTTGGGTACTACTGGTCCATTATACAGATGAGAAAACTGAGGCATAAAGAGTTGGAGTAAAATTTCTAACCTCCTCCAAAACTGGCAGTGTGACCCCTCACATTCATAGCTTGAAATGGAGCATTTACATCATGGAAATCATCAAATTCCACAAGGCAGAGCTTTTAAATGTTTGCTTCCTTTTTTGTAATGCCTTCACCTTTCTCACCCAGCCCTCCAACCTCCCTCCCCTCTGGCAACCATCAGTTTGCTCTCTGTATCTATGAGTCTGTTTCTGTTTTGTTTGTTCATTTATTTTGATTTTTAGATTCCATTAATAAGTGAAATCTTATGGTATTTGTCTTTCTCTGTCTGACTTACTTCACTTAGCATAATACCTTCTAAGTCCATCCATGTTGTCACAAGTGGTAAGATTGCATTCTTTTTTATGGCTGTGTGATATTCCACTATTTACATGGAGTACAGTGTCTTTAAATTCTTCTTTTTAATGTTTGCTGAGAATATATTTACTGCACACCACAAGACTCAGTCTCCATGGACCTCATCTATGGGGAAAGAAGGGCTATATTAACTGACAAACAGGCAACACCTGACACACAAAATGCTAACACTCTTAAGAGTTTACTGGGCCTTGTTCTAAGCATTTTGCATGCATCTGAAGTAAAACCTTTGCAGATCAAAATTTATTTTATCTCCATAGAACCCTCTGAACTGTAAACACTGTTATCCCCATTTCACAGATGAGGAAACTGAGGATCAGGCAGCCAGTAGGGGAGCCTTGATTCATGTTGAGGCAACTCAATCCCAAAGCCTGTGCTTGTGGTACTTTTAATGAGCTACTTTTTAAAAAAAGATTTATTTTTATTGTTTTTGAGAGAAAGAGACAGAGAGGGCAAGAGGAGGGAGGGCCCAGAGCAGCCTCCATAGTTGTATGTCACTAATTTTCAATATAGTTTTCATTCCACAGGTGGGTGTGGGGCTGTGCAGGGTGGGAGCTGAACCGAGGGCCTCCCACATGGGAAGCTTGCCCCAGCGAGAACCAAACTGGGGGCACACCCCAGTTCAGCACATGGATCCACACAGGCCAGGGCTGGGATTCAGTCCTTGGACCCCGGGGCTGCAAAGTGAGTGCTCAACCAGCTGAACCATCCCAGCTTCCCCCTAATTAGTAATTTATACCTGCTCAAACTCTAGCCCACTTTTTTTTTCTTTCTCTCTCTTTTTTTTTAAGAAATATATCTTGAATATTTGCTTTGTGCCAGACAGAATATTAAGGATGAGAAACAGGGAAGTCCATAAAACAGGCTGTAAACCTAATGGTTTCAATAAAGCCTGGGACTGGGGTTGAGGCAAACTCGGTTTGAAGCCTGGTTCTGCCACTTACCAGCTGTGTGGCCTTGAGCGAGGGACTCAGTGTCTCCAGGTCCCAGTCTCCACGTGTGTACGAGGAGGTCGATAACTGTGTTTAGCCCATAGGCTTACAGTGAGAAATGAATGATGGCATGCGCAGCGTTTGGCACGGTACCAGCTCACAGTAAGACTCCATAAAAAGAGGCTACAGTGATTACAAACCCCAACTCAGTGTGAGGCAGAGATACAGGTACCAATAGATAATTACCAAACGAAGAGGTGAGAATGGAGGAGGAAGTACCCAGGTCTTCCTGAGAGTCAGGGAGGCTTCCACTGAGGAGGGGACATTTGAACGGGGTCTTAGAAGAGTCTCAAAAAGTTTTCCAAGCAGAGAAGGGAAATGGGAGCTTCTCTACTGAAGGGAAAAGTGCATCCCAAGACGTTGTAAGTCAGAGAAAGCACCTAACTGAATGGAAACACCAGGACAGCCCCACAAAAGGTGTAATCACGCCTTCACATTTGTGATTGCCTGTTTTCTCTTTGTAAAGTAAACTGTCTACCTGGCACAAGAGGGAGCAGAATGGAGTGTTTCCAGAGTCTTAGAGAACAAAGGACCTTTGAGCTCTGAAATCCTGCTCTTCGGTTAATCTCGTTTTGGGCTCCTGTGTACCGCACACGTAGGCCTACCCAGAGCAGGTACTTGGTATTACAGCTGCACGTGACCTCAGCGGGGATCTACCCTCCACACTTGAAAGTGGGGCAGCCTCTGCCTGGCTCCTTGGCCCAGGCAGGCCCCAAGGCCTTGTTTCCCTGGTGCTGGGAGCGCCCTCTGCTGGTTCCCTGCTGCCCTACCACCACCTACCTCATTGAACCTCGACACCACAAAATTGAAGCTTGATCTTTAGGAAATGCCCTTAAAAGTCATTCAGTGAAAGTCCCTTGATTTCTGTGTGGGAGTGCTGAGACTCATATGAGAGGAAATGACTAGCCCAAGATCACACGGTGGCCAAGCACTAGAGCCCAAGGCTGCTGACTCCTTGGCCAATGAGCACGTTTGTCACCAATAATGGAGCACAGCTGCCACCATCACACATACTCCCCACACAAGCCAGTTTCCCAAGAAGCACTCCCGGACTGTTCTTAAGGTGGGCAAACCTGGGGTCAGGGTCTAGGGCAGGATTTCCAGTCACTCTGTTCCCTGGGGGACACACAAAGCAATGGCCCTGCAGGAATGAGCCCCTGCAGAACCCCTAGCAAGGGGCAGGCACCTTCACCCGCTGCATGAGCCTAGCCCTCACTTCACCCCCTGAGCCTTCTTTCTTCATCTATAAAGTGGGGGTGCCGCTCCAGTGACTTATGGTGAGGAATTTTATAAAAGCATACGTGCATATCTCAGATATTTCAGGTTTGGTTCCAGACCACCACAATGCAGTGAGTCATAATCTTCTTGCTAGTCTTGCTATCAATTAAAAAACAAGAAACTCAATACCTGTGAAGCACAATAAAGCAAAAAGCTATGAAACAAGGTGGCTATAAAACGAGGCATGTCTGTATACATCAGAACTACTATAGTCTGCTGTTTCATTTATGTTCACGTTGCCTATTTTCACAGCATTGTTCTAACATGCTGACGGCCAGAAGAGAGGAAAGCTTAGGCATATGGTGGTGAGGGGCAGATCTGTCATTACTAGCTGTGTGGCCTGAAGCAGGTCACTGCTCGAAATCTCCATTTTCTTATCTAGAAAATACAGGTAATAGTATGTTTCTCTTAGGGCTGTTTTAAGAATTAAGGTCTGCCTTATCTCTCTGGAGAGGAAGAAGAAGTCAAACAAGAGGAAGAACATCACAAACAAGAATCTTAGTCAGTGTCCCCATCCCATATTCCCCTTGTCATGCTAACTTTCTCTCCATTCCTTGAATGTGCCCTGCTTCTCTCAGCCTCAGGCCCCTTCACATGTCTTCCTCCTGCCTGGAACGCCCACCCGCTTTTCTCTCATTCCACAGCTGCTGGCCCCTACTCCTCCTTCATGTGCATCACAGATTTTCCTGGGAGCCTTCCCTGAGTCCCCAGCTTCCTTGGGGGCTTTGTAGGCACCCCCAAAACACATCCCAACAGCCTATACATCTCCCATCAAGCATGCCATTGTTTTTTGCTTCCCATGATGCCCTGAGAGGTGTAGTTAATTGTATTTCCAGGGCCTCCTACGGTGGCCTGCACATAGTGTTAGTTACTACTTGTTGAACAAATGAATTACCCAGTCCCCGAATCATACTCTCATGAAAGGCAGAAAACTCTGAGAGGCCCTCACCGCTCTGCGGGCTGGGCCTCTCAAGCACCCGTCCTTCCATCTTCCCTTCCCCTGGGTCTCTGCCACCCTCACGCCCCCTTCTTCCACCAACAGCAGAAGAGAGGAGAAGCCATCATTTATCTGGGCACATCCCAAGCAGAGAACACTCAGACCCCGTCTTCAGGATCCAGAACACTCCAAGTTTGCCATCTGCTCAAGACGTGGGGACAGATGGCTGGACAGTGGACAGCTGGGCAGGGCGGGTAGGCAGCTTGGTGGGATAGAAATAGCAGTGAACTAAGCGTTGGGAGTCCTAGGCTCGCTGCCTATCTGTTGCGCGAGCGTGCTGCATGTATCAGTCTGGGTCCTTTGATTGCCAGCAACAGAAACTGACTCTTAGTAACTTAGGCAGGAAAGGTACTTATCAGTAGGCTTTGGGGTATGACACAAAATGACAGGAACTGACCTCTGGTCTTGGGTCCTTCCTGTGACAGGGACAGGCAGAGTGCCAGAGGAAGAGAGAGACAACTTCAAAAAGGAAATCAGGAATTTGTTAACTACCTGAAAACAATTGTTCATACACCATGTGACCTGAGGCAAGTCACTTAACCTTTCATGCCTCAGTTTCCCCACTTGGATGTCCTAAGCTGGCCTCCCTCCTCCATACAAGTCTCCAGTGTGGTTTTTTGCTGGAAAAGCTTTCTGCCCTGGTCCCAGATAACACCTTTCTGCATCCAGACATCTTGAAACTAAAGGAGCACGCTGAGTGAGGGTGTGGTTCCTTGCAGCTCATCTCACTGAGGAGGGCGGGCCCTCTCGTGCCTGCTCAGGGCCCAGGACTCAATTGCATGAGGTCATCATCCTGATCATTTGTTCTCCGTGGAACCAGCATGCCTTCCGCCCCTACGTGCTAAACATGCTGATGAAAATCTGGATGGCACATGGGCTCTTCGTGCCCAGAGTCTAACCAACTTCTCCAGGTTGGGAAGCACCTAGCTGGAGTCTGTGCTTCCAGAACCACCAACCCCAAGACCTTGCCATGCCCTCCATTTGACCTTTAACATGCATGTCGGCAGACTCAGGCCCTGTGCTGAACACTTTGGATGCAGAGGTGGCTGAGGGGGTGAGATGCTCCGAGTTACTGGAAGCCCTGTGGAGGAGGCAGGTGCATAAACAGCTAACTCTAGCAGCAAGACAAAGTAAGAGGCAGAGAGACGTGTGTGCTAGGCGTGTGTGGGAGCCCAGCTATGGCAGAGCTTGACTCTTCCTGTGAGATCGGGGAGCGCCCCATGGAAGAGGTCACCTTGAGAAGGAGTAAGATTGCCCAAGGGAGAAAGGAAATTCCAGGCTGAGGGAACCGCATGAACAAAACCCTGTGGTGGGCGTGCACAGTCTGATTCAGGAACTGGAGGAGTCTGTTGGGGTCGAGCTTTGGCAGGATAGTCGGAGACTCATATTGACAGTGAGGGGTGTCTAACAGGCCCCAGCAGCCAGTGTCAAGTCCAAGGTAGAAAGCCTGTCTGCCTGGTGTTGGGTCAGGAGTTCCTGGTGACCCAGTCTTCCACCCAGGAACCCTGGCTTTGGCATCCCAACCCCTCCTTGCCCCTCACCCACTTAGGGGGAGGACTCAGGTTCCTCTGCCTCCCTTCCCACACCCGTCAGCTATTTCTCTGCCTCAGTCCTGGGCAGCACTGGCATCGACTCCAGGGTGCTCCTAACAGCACCCACTCATGCCCCATCCACCCCCAGGCAGAGGTGAGGGGCGCCCAGCCTGTCCCAGGCAGGCCTCTGTTAGAGCACGTTACGCCTAGCTCAGCAGTGACCTGTTCTGTCCCCCCACACCGGCCTCAGCCCCCAGAAGGTGGGGTCGGGCTGGTCCACACCAGGTCCACAGTGCCCAGCGTGGGTGGAGTAGCTGCGTGACACACAGTACCTTCACACATTCCAATGAACAGATGACAGTGATGACAGTCAAGCTGCAGTCATTTATTTCATAAATGAGACCTCAGGGGCGCAGGATGATAGAGGATTGCCTAAAGCCAGGAGCATGTTCAAAGCAGAGTTTGAAAAGAGTTTGGTTCATAACAGCACTAGTCACAAGAGCCACGTGGTGGCAACAACCCGGATGTCCATCACCTAATGAATGAATAAATAAAATGTAGTACATTCTTACAGTCAAATATTATTCAGCCAAAAAAGGAAGGAAGCACTGCTACAACTGGGATGAATCTTGAAAATGTTATGCTATGTGAAAGAACCCAGACACCAAAGCCCGCATATGGTATGATTCCATTTATGTGGACTATTCAGAATAGGCAAATGCAGGGTCCGGCAGAACTAATGTTCTGACAGAGAGAGAGAGAGAGAGAGACATACACACAGAGACAGAGAGAGAACTGAGTTGGGGGAGCTCCCAGCTCAGCACATGGTTTCGCACGGGCCGGGGACGGGATTCGATCCTGCAAAGTGAGCGCTCAACCCACTGAGCCATCCCGGCTTCCCCAGAACTAATGTTCTGCTCGAGGGTTTTCTTTTGGGGTGATGAAAATGTTCTGGAACTAGAGGATGGTGGTAGTTGCACAACACTGTGAATGTATTAAATGCCACTGAATGTACACTTTAAAATTGTTAAAATAATGAATTTTGCATTATGTGAATTTTACCACAATAAAACAAGGAGTCACTTGGAACCAGATCAGATGCCATCAGCTTACGTCCATTTCTCAAATATATCTGTTGCCTCCCTTTCCCGTTACAGACCTCCCCCGTCCAACCCTGCGGAGGGCCTGTGGCACCTCTCAATGCTGGGGAGCCCTATGGTCAAGTGGAAGACAGCTGCCCCTCCCCACCCCCACACACACACAGAAGGCAGGGTTCCCGGCAGCCAGCCCTGCTTCTTGCTCACGTTTCCGCTGCATCTTGTCCCCCTTCAGGTCCCCATCCCACGGACCAGCCTGCTTCCAGTTGGTGCCACATGGTGTATGCAGCTCAGGCCTCCATGCCTTGCTCTTGCTGTTTGCACTGTGCAGGAAGGTCTTTCCCTGGCAACCCCGGATCCACCTGGAAACATCCGCTAGGAAGCAGCTCCTGTCTTCCCCATGGAGAAGACTTCCTCCTCCCTGTGCCCCCTCACCACACGCTGAACTGAGCTGTATAATGCATGTGCCCATCAAAGCAGGTGTGCCATCATGTGTGCACACGTGTCTCCACAGGAAGACGGGGAGCTGTGGAGGGAGGAGCCTGGCTTGTTGGACAGCTCTGGTGCCTTGCACGTAGTAGGTGCTCAGCAAATGCTGGTTGAATGAGGCAATGACATTGGGGAGGGTCTCTCTGCCACCCCGGCATTCTCCATCAGTGAGAAAGGGCCAAGATGGGTGATGTCCCTTCATCTCTGGGATCCTTTAGTTCTAAGAGCAGCGGTGGGGGTTGGGGGGGACCCCAGCAAGTTTCTGCCCATTGTCACAAGCCATTTTTCTGCCGTTGCCCGTCTGAGAAGTGGAGGGGAGAGAAGGAGAGTACAGTCATCCACTGCAAGCAGCTATGTCTGCTCTTGGCAGGGAGGAAGAAGGTCAATACCCAGAGACTAGGTTTCTCCACCTAGCCTGGATAGACAGCCTAGACAGGGGGGTTTGGGCTGAGGTGGCCTGGAGTCCTTCGACTACAGGACCAAGCTGCGGGCTCTTGCTCTATTTTCCTGCACAAATGTGAGGTGCTACTCGTTCTGCTTTTCTGATTATGAAATTAGTCATTTTCTAGGAAGCTTATTTATAGTCCTCTGCACACATGCAGCACCAAGCTATTCTGAACATGGCTTGGGGCTTGGGAGGCTTTAGGTGTGAAAGCAGCTGTGAGTCACCCCTGGGGCCCCTTCCAGAGGTATCTGGATACTTTGGATACTTCTCTGCACCCCGCCAGGAGCCAGCTCTAATGGGCTGCCCTCCAGCTGGGGTGCTTTTTAGGATAAAGAAAGAAAAGGCTCAAGATTGAGAGAGAGAGGGTAGGGGTTCCCAATCCCATCCCTGTGGCCACGATGTGCAACCTGGGACAAGTCAGACCCTCTTTCTGTGCCTCAGTTTCCTCCTCTGCAAATGGAGGGCATTCCAGATGTGTGATTCTGTGACTGCTGTGGACAGCAGCTCTGGAGGAGGGTTCCAACTAGCTTAGATGGCCATGATTGGGGTTCCTGGTGTTTCAAGATCAAAGCAACATTCATTTTTTTCAATGAGTATTTATTTATTGAACACTACTATGAGCCAGGGGCTGTGTGAGGCTTTGAAGGTAAAATGGTAAATCAGAAAGAAATGGTGGTCCCTGCCTACATATAGCTTGTCATTTAATGGCCGTCATGAGTGTTACCCAAGTAATGGCATAAGTTAAAATGAAACATCAAACTGTGTCAAGTGCTGAGTAGAAAGTACTGAGCTGAGGGAGTTCTCCAGGCAGAGGAAAGCATGTAGAGATGTGAGAAAAGTAGCCTATCCAGTGTGGCCAGGCTGCAGAGATCAAGAATAGTTGGATGGTTAAATAAGGGTCAGATCATGCAAGATCTAGTAAACTTTGTTAAAGACCTTGTATGTATGTTCTAAGCACAGTATGATGTCATTCAAGTATTAATAGTTTTTTCAAGAAGGTGATGTGATGAATGTTAGGTTTTCAAAGAGTTGATTCTAGCTCAAGCCTGCCCCATCCAGTTGTGCAGGTTGTAGACTGCACAACCTCTAAAACCATATGTATTGGAGCATATGGAGACTGTTTTGGAGGCCAGCCTGAGTGGGTGCTGGAGACCAGTTAAAAGACTGCTGCAGTAATCTAGGCAAGAGATGCTGGCTTGGACCAAGATAGAGGTGCTGGAGAAGGAGAAAGGTGAAGGGACTCAGGTGACATTTAAAGGGCCTTGGCAGTGTCAGCCCTCTCTGCAGGAGAGCTGGGGTCTGGGATGTGGGATTCCCAGAGAACCTGCCCATTGCAGTAAAGAAAAATAACAATGCAGTGCCAGTTGCGAGCACCTTAACCCGGCCTGTCTGACTTTCCTGAATTGTTTCAGATCTGCAGCCAGGCTGGAAGTTGGCCTGAGGACCAGTCTGAGAGGCAGGACTGCAGGACTGGAGGACAGAGAGGCAGCTGGCCTCTCCGGCTTCTTGGAAGTATTATGCTAGCAAGGCTGTACTAAAGTTCCTTTTCTTGCCAATCTCAGAAACCAAGTCCCACTGGCTTAAGCTAAAATGTTGGAATTTGTTGGAGGGATACTGGGGAATCTCATGGACTTGGTGGACATGTCGCTGGGACTCAGAATGGGCAGGAATGCAGCATCTCCAAGGCCCTCAACAGTAGACTTTTTGGACCTTTACTCCAGGACACTGTGGCTGCTATGATTCAGCATCAGCAACAGCAGCCTCCAGACCCTCCAGAGCACATTTGAAAAGTGCAGGCAAAAGCATCTGATAGACCCAGGCTGGTTGGTGTGCCCAGCCCTCAATCAGTCAGCTCCTGCCAGGGGTCAGAGACATGATGGGCAGGCGGGGCCACCGGAGCCCACTCCGTGTTTACACCATTCCCAGAGTCTGAGAGCCCTGTGAGCTGCACAGTGGCCCGCAGGATGTCTGTCTTCAGATGCTTCAAGGGGCCTGGCTGATCCACAGCAATTTTTTTCCAGCTTACTGGGAAAGGAGAAAAGCTAGACCCCAGTATTGTCCCTGATGCTCTCAACAGAGGGTTTTCTGGTTTCAGAAAGAAATAGAACATGTAGAATATTCAAACAACCACATATAGCTACTTCTAACTATTTCTGGAGAAGAGTTTTGCACGTACTGTCCACTGCCTGAGACCCTGGGCACTTGTAGGCCTTAGGGAGCTGGACACGGACTGTGTGTTACCCAGACCCCTCTTGCTTACCCATGCTTCCAGCTATGAAACCCACAGGAACTAGGAGAAAGAACAGCACAGCCGTGAGATCATGAACCTAGAGTCCTACCCTGTAGTTTCATAGCCAGCTCCACCTTAATGAGCCATGTTACCTCGGGCAAGTGACTTCACTTCTCTGAGCCTGTTCAGTGACCCCTAATTCATGGGGTCATGACAAAGACTCAGTGTAATAAAGCTTGTAAAGTGCTTTGCACATAGTAAGCCCTCCATTCATGGTGGAGATAATGGTGATGATGATGGTTCTAGTGATGCTACTGTTGCTGATTCCACATGGAAGCTAACTGCAGAATCCTGCCCCTGCCTCGACAGCCTGACCCTGCAGCTGGTTGGTCTTTTCCTCAGGTCCCCCTGATGGAGTGGGGCTATTCATAGGGACACAGTGCAAGAAAGGAAGGCTTTTTATCTTTACTCAGGGGTTTGTCTTGATCTCAACTCAACAGCATCATCTGGTTTTTTTCTCCTGCTGCAGGAGGAAGGGAGAGAACCACGCTGCTGATGACTCCGAGGGAGGGGCCCTGGACATGTGCTGCAGCGAGAGGCTGCCGGGTGAGTGTTCCCAGCACTCAGGGGCCCCCACAGCGTTCCGCGTGGAGGGAGAGGCCCCAGAGGTCACCGGGGCTGGAGTAAAGCCTGGTTAGCCGTGAACTTGCTGGAGAGGAGTGACTCAGCTGGTCATAGGTCTTCATTGAAATGACGGTTTCTTTTTCTAATCCCTGAGGTCTGTCTTGCCTGTTATCCTTTGGAGCTGCTGTAGGCTCCCCCGGAAGGAAGAATAGCAGCTGAGGGTGTGCTGGGAGGGTGGGGAGAAGGGCAAAGAACTGGGGAGTCCAGGGCTGATCAGGACGTGACCACTGACCAGCAGTGTGTTGAACAGACTTTAAAAGAAGTAAGATTAGGAAACACCAAGGACCTGTGTGTGGCATGAACCAGGGTGGGGTAGACAATGGAGAACCCACCTGACAGCCCGATTGAGAAGCCTGGCTGTGAATGTCACATTGTGCTGCTTGAGTCAGTGACCACGCTGGGAAGCCTGGCTGTCTGAACAGGCCGTGGCAGTCCCCACGGAGACCTCACCCCGGCACTGCTGCTGTAGATCACGTGCTCAGTCATGATGAACAGCTGTGGAAGGAATAAAGGGAAGGAAGCTGGGAGGGGTTTTTAGTGTGTTGTTTTGTGTGTTTTTTTCTTTTTAGAACATTTTTATTGGTGTTTTTTTTTCTTCTTCTTATAACAAATATCCATTTTATTTTATTTTTTTTTTTTAATTTATTGTTAAATTTGATGAGGTTACATTGGTTGGTAACAATTAGACAGTTTCCAGATGTACAAGTCCACCTCACATCATTCATGCATCGTATTATGTGCCCATCACTCAGTATCAGTTCCCCTTCCATCACCTTATATCTAGTGCCCACTCCCACCTCCCCCCACAACTGTCCCCCCGCTCCTCCCCCCTATCCTGGTAACCACCAAACCATTGAGTGTGTCCATAATGCTGGTGCCCTCTCCCACCT
>PVKE010039009.1:0-15202 GCA_004027555.1 Craseonycteris thonglongyai
AGCAAAGATAGAAATTGGTGAAAGAGTGATAAATAGTCTTAGCAGGTAAACATAAAAGTCCTCAATAAGTTCCAGCATAATTTAGTAATATGAAACAATTGTTTAAATACACCATGGACTTTACAGCTCAACTGCTGAAATAATCTGTTTTAATAACTGAGAATTATAGTTCCACTTGTTTTGTTTTGTTTCTCTTCAGGTATTTAATGTGAGATTTAGGGCTCAGCATCAACATAGACCCATGCTAATAACTAGGGGGTAGGGTAGCAAGAAAGTTGCAGGGTCATCAGCACGTACTCCTGAGTTTTACAGAATGTCGGCTCATATCTTTACGTGGTGCATGGAGAGTTTCTCCTGATAGCTCACTGTACTCTACAGTTCTCACATCTTGTTTCATTCAGGACTTAAGGTTACTAATGAGGCAGTTCTGGCAGCAGCAGAAAGAAAAATAGATGACATTATTCCTTTTGAACTCTGCTAGTTATCTTTTAGTCTCAGGTATGTGCTTATTCTTCATCTCCATATCAAAGTGGCAAATCCAAGTTTGAGAGCTTACAATTTTAAAAAATTCAAGCGTTCCCTCAGGAAAGAGAGACTTATTTCCCTGATATTAACAGGTCAAAGCTTTCTGATAAGAAGTATGCCCTAAGCCTCCTTTAACATTTAATGATGGTATCATAGATGTATTGACCTGAGAATGAACAATAAATTCTAAGAACACCCAACAGCTCATGTCAAATGAATCAGAACAATTTATATTCTTTTTAAACATAAGCTTGCCATGGGAATTTTAATATGGAAGAAACAGGGCCAAGAGGCTTAGGTGTAGAATGAATGAGGCGTGGAAGATGAATTACAGGACAAGGTGCTATTTATGGAGAATATAAAAAACAAGGGTGTCGAGAAGTGGGGGAAGCAGGGTGACTTGTTGAAATACGGTTTCCCGTGAGGGCACACTGATAGATGATCCAGAGGAAATAACAGAAGATGCCAAGAAGAAACTGCAATTTACAGAGTCTCTCCAAAGACCAAATATTAAGTACACATGACTTTGTTGTGACATCTCTTCATTATGGTTTAATATTAAACCTGTCAGCCCTCTTAGCTAGAGAAAGCTCTTCAACCATTTATTGTCGGATCTATTATGGTAGAGTCACCAGCATAATCGTCTAGCAGGGCTACAGGCTTTTATTGCATGTGCTTCTGCAAAACCCAAGGCTAGCTTAGAATTGATGACTTCACTTTGAATGAAGCACCAATTACTAAAGGAGAGTAGGCATTAAACATAACTGAAGATCCTGAGGACAGGACAAACATAAAATGATAAATGATTAGGAGTGGTTTTAATATTGTACCCTAGGTATAATACAAAACAATTTGTCAATCACCAGTACAATGAAGGGCATTGTGGAAGGCAATTGCTGGTATCCATCTTATCTTTTCTTCAGCTATTAAAATGAATCATGAGAGTCACTCTTCCCACTCTTCATATTTTGTGAGCAGGTTGTTTATAAATCTTATTAAATATTTTCTTACTGGTATTTTGAATAAACTGCTTTAGAAGGGATACATTATGTTTAATATTGTTTTACTAAGACATTTAATCAGTATTCGTTATTTATGTTAGCCCTCCGTATTTTTTTGGTTTCTTATAAGAATATGTTATTATGCTTACACACTCACACACATATGAGCACTTCATTAGATTAGATTATTTCGTTTCGTAGGTGGTAAAGTTGGGGCACAAGAAGGGAAAGAATTGCCTAAGTCCAGATATTGTTTCAACAACGTAATAAGAATAGGAATGACAAAATTAAACATAAAAAGCATTATTACTCTGCCTTGACATTCAGTTAGCTTTTGCTGGTAACAATTACTTGCTTATTTTGTGTACTTTTGCGATATTCACATTTTAGTAATCATTCTCTTCCCTTATCAGAAAAGGCCTCATATGAAGTAGAGAGGAAAAGATGAAATGCTATGGCGTGAAGGCTGTATAACACATTTCATTGTGCATGCTTTCTTGATCAAAGTGCAGATTTTGTTGATATCAGTCTTATCTGAGAGCATTCCTTATTTCTGTGCTGGAGTGGCCGTGGCCCAGCAGTCACCAGTTTTGTCCTGATGTCTACCATGGCTGCTTTGTAGATTAGTGCCTGCCATTCCAGAGGAAGCAAAGCATGAAACAAGGCATGTGTGGTGTGCATTGCTCAGGCACATTGCCAGAGTACACGGGATAATTAAAGGAGGAAAAAGTATGAATGGTATTTACCAAATTATTTCCTCTTATTTCCATCCCTGCACCAAATAATTTGTGTTCTCTCTTTATGATACTTTATTCTTCTCTTCCCTTCTGTTTCTGTACCCACCTATTTAGTTCAGACATTCATCCATTCACACCATGTTTACTGAAATGACATCCTGAGAGATTCATACATCAGCTTAAGGTTTTCTCTACCTCCAAATTATACATCAATAGTCAGAGTGGTTTTAACGACACATTTTTTTTACACATCACCTCCCACTGAACATCTCCACTTAGTTACTTTTGATGGCTCCCTAAAATTAAACAAACAACAACAACAACAAAATCATGAGGTTGAATTTAAAAGTTTTTAAAATCTGTCTCCTTCTAAATCTTTAACATTTTGTCTTCTAAGACATCTTTATAAGAAAACTCTACTGCAGTGAAACATGTCATTTATTGTTCCATAGTTAAATCAGCCTACAATTCTAGTACTGTCAGTGACTTCCTCCGTCTCTAATTCTTTAAGTCCTACTTTTCCTTGAAAACCCAGCTACAGTTACATCTCTTCCTCCAAGCATAAGCTCTTCTTCTGAAGTCCTGCCCCAGCCCTTTCTCTTGATATATAGACTCAGATAGCCAACTCATGTTTAATATGCATCACGAACTTAAGCTGTTCAAAATGCAGCTTTATATGTACTCACCTGTTGCTACCAGTTCCTTTTGCATCTTCACTTGGTTTGGTAAGCAACAACACTACACATCTGATATTTGATAGGGTCCCATTTTTCCTCATTCCTCACATTTATTTTCTTCAAGCCCTATCAGTTCTACTCCCAAAATATATTTCACATCGTTCAGCTTTTCTTTAATGTCTCTTATTATCAGTATGGCACAAGTCACCATCACTTAGAGTACTTCAGACGTCTCCTAAAATGTCTCTCTTGCACCCAAACACATTCTCTACAAGACATCCATTAAACAAACGAACATCAGATCCTGTCCCTCAGCTGCATTTAACTGTCCACATTCCTTACCATGACCTATAGACCCAGCATGACAAGGTCTAACTCTGACCTCATCTTGAGTTACTCTCCCTCTGACATATATGTTCTATATAAATCAGCCTTCTGGTGGTTCCCTAGATAACCACTAGGATTTTTTAAATTTAGGCTTTATACTTTATACTTTTTTAACAGTTGGAGCGCCTGTCCTCCCCACAGACCTATCTTTTTGGCAGGGTGGCTTCTTCTCTTTCAGATCTCAACTTAAACTTCAGAGAGGTCTATATTAACCACCCTAAACAATGCACTTCATTATTTTCTATCACAAAATTCTATTTATTTCTGACATAGCATTTACTATAATTTCTACTTATTTGGTCATTTATTTATTTACTTGATACTGGAGCCTTTAAAAAAGTCATCTGTCACTAACACTGGAATGTCAGCTCAATGAAATCAAGAACTAGGTCTGCTGTTTATCTTTGTATTTCCAGTACTTTTCACTGGGCCTGGCAATCATCTCTGTTCGATGAGGATTAGTTAATTGAATGAACACTACTTCTGGGGCATAGATTATTATCTACTCCTTAGTGCTTCCTATTCTTATAGTCTGTGTCTTATAACATGTCACTTCCCTAATGTCTAGAAAAGTGCTTTATGTACACTTGAACTTCAACAAAGTGTTTATTGTACATGTTAATGAAATAGGAAACATGAATTGTTAAATTAAGTGTATGAGGTGGAATTGGGGTACATTTGTTAGAAAACAGCTTATTACTCCTTGAATAAAAGTCTGGATGTTGTTAGGATACTTTAAATAACATTTTTTGTATTGCCCTGCCAAAGAAAACAATACAGTCACGTAAGAGGATTGAATTAGCCATGTAAAATTTGGTACATATTTATCTTGAATTCAGTACATTCTAAGGAAAACATTCATTCTTCTCTGTCTTGGCAAAGACATTTATATAAAAACCTTGAGGCCAAACTTAAGATAGACAGGCAATTTTCTGAAAAGAAATAAAAGTCGATATTTTTCGATGAAAAGAAATGTAATATAAGCTTGGGTGGCGTAGCAGGGAATGCAAATGACAGGATGAGAATCGAGGGAAGAGTCCTCCAGAGGTGTCACCATGAGCTTGGTTTGTTTGCAATCAGTAACAGCAGTAAGAAGTGTGCAGACATGCAGACCAGTTAGGGAGTGGTCATTTTCAGTTTTCTTCATTGTTTATTTTTTTGTTTTTATGTATTAGAAAAATAGAGGAGCTCTGGCTGCAGTTTTTTACTAAAATATCTTCCAAACAATTCAGTTATAGTAATGTCTTGAGAATATGCATACGTACATTTGAAATGAATACACTCCTGTCACTCTAAAGAGAATGAGTTCCATCTGCCGCATCCCTCTCCCTCCTTCATGTGGTGTCACAGCTCAATGAGCAATGGACCTAGTTCCCATCCAACCCTCATTAGGAGACACTTGCAGATTTCCTGGGACATGGATGGAGAAATGAGTTGATGAAGTTTGCTGGGAAATGAGTTGATGGAGTTTGCTAGTTCCTCGGATGGAGAAATGAGTTGATGGAGTTTGCTGGTTCCTCTTGGAGAGCCATTTCTTTGTTGCCTTTCTGTTTGGGATGAGTTTCAGGAGAATGTTCATTTATCTCTTTGCAATATTATTCTACTTCACTTTATAAATAAAAAGATTTGTTAATATTTTATTTTCTAGGTTAACAGTTATTGTGGCCAAAGTAAATCCTAAGATTCCATGAGTTGGGCGATGATGTGAAATCACTTGTTTGTTTTTAATAAATCATAAACTATGATAAGGGAACACAGTATCTTTTATTTACGGTCTTCAGCATTGTGCAATTTACTTCAGAAATAAACCTGGAATAATTAAATCAAGTGGCATATAAATAGCAGGAATTATTCATTTCAATTAAGGTAATTATATTAACAAAGAATTCAAATTGGACTGTTTTGTAGAAGACATCTGTAATATAGTCGTGTGCCTCTTAACAGTGGAGACATTCTGAGAAATGCTGCCTTCGGCAATTTTACTGTATAAATTTGATGGTTTACCCTGGCATTGTAATTGAAAGACTGGCGATGCATTAGGCTTGTTTACACCAGCATCACCAAAAACACATGAGTAATGTGTTTCCCTAC
Organism: Craseonycteris thonglongyai; assembly: GCA_004027555.1. Lineage (NCBI taxonomy): Eukaryota > Metazoa > Chordata > Mammalia > Chiroptera > Craseonycteridae > Craseonycteris > Craseonycteris thonglongyai. The sequence continues at coordinate 5,419 of PVKE010039009.1, forward strand.
ATTAATAACAGCTTCAGTGTCATTAGGTGGCAGGACTTTTTTAGCTCCCATTATCCTTATGGGACCATTGTCATATATGCAGTACATCATTGACTGAAACACTGTCTTGTAATGCAAGCTGGACATTCAAAGGATTATTAAATTGTTGAATTCTAAAGTTAGCTTAAAGTTTTAGTACCTGTATTTATATTGATTTATTCCCTAAAGATTTGAGACAATTGGAAAACAAGACAATGAGTAAAACAGAACAAAAGTCAGTTAAAATGAGCAGAGAAATGGATTTATTTCCTGGAAGTATCTATTCTCCTCTGCAGTGAGCTTAATGATTTCTTAGCACAAAATCCTTTCTCATTCACCATTTCTATGATCCCCACAATGACCCCTTGTTGTGCTGGGCCCATTTACTCTTCACTGATCTGAAGCAATATTGAGTTCATAAATAAATATATATATAACCTTAAGTATCCAGTATCGTAGTAAAGATAGAAAGAGTAACTGAGGCACAGAGCTTTGCAGTTGTTTATCTAAACACATTCAACCACTCAGTAGCAGAGTCAGAGCCACAGTTCTTCAGAACCCTGGAATAACTTCTCGTGATTTCAGAAGTGCTTCATCAAACAAGTTATGCCTGGAGACTCCTGACTTAACAAAGACAAAAATATTTTAAATACTACAGGGCTTTGCTTTGGCTTACCTTGTCAACCAACAAAGGCTCTACTCAAGTCTTTGACATTTTTGCTATGTTTGTTTTTATCTGTTTGGTTTTTTCTTCTTTTTCCACATAACGAACTTACTTTTGATTCTTATACCTTTAGAAAGAGTTAGTAGCAAAAGGTATTCTGCTGCTTGGTTTTCAAGTCTATTTTCAAGAGAATAAATAATTAGCATAATTATTTATTTGCTTGTTTATTTATGTGTTTTATTGTGTTTGACAGAGAGAGAAAGAGACAGAGACAGAGAGAGACAGAGAACCAAACTGGGGGCCACACCCCAGTTCAGCATATGGGTCTGCATAGGCTGAGACTAGAATTCGATCCTTGAACCTGGGGCTGCAAATTGAGCTCTTCACACGCTGAGCCATCCTGGCATTCTCAATAATTAGCATATTTAAATGAATGTGAATTCTATGTTGTTTCTATATCTAGACCAGGGGTCTCCAAACTTTTCAGCCCACGGGGCCACCTTAACTATCAAACAGCAGTTTGGGGACCGACTACACACTCGAGGTCCAAATAAAAATGAATCAAAACATAGATGTTGTTTTTAATTATTTATGTAATATTATTTTATTCAGATAAAAAGGTCTCCACGGGCCGGATGAGAGGGCCTCGCGGGCCGCATTCAGCCCGCGGGCCGTAGTTTGGAGACCCCTGGTCTAGACCAACAGAGAAACTTTAGCATTTGCTGAGCTAGTCTCCTCACGTCTGGTAACCTCATGCCCACCACCCTCATCCTGCTCTCTGCTCTATGGGCAGATCTGTGAGGACCAACCCCTGCACCTTCCTTGCCCTGTGCTTTTTCAATCAATTTGGCCTGTGGACAAGCTAAGCAAGGCAAGGGGTGGAGGGAGGAGAGTAAGGGTGAAGAGTCAGTGTCCCTGACTCCCTCAGTGTGGGTGGCAGACAGGGAGGGTACTGGCTGGCTGTATCCTGGGACATGGTTCCACTCTGTAGTGCCCAGCCTGGAGTGCCCTTGTGCTTTCTTTACTGCCTGCCCCTGTCTTTGTGAATAGTCTTTTTATTAAACCCGAAATGTATTACGGTACCCTAATGTGCATGTGCTGTTCCCTGGTGGTATTCTGATATATACAGCATATGAGTGGTTATGTATTCTATAGGAATTTTAGTTAGGAAAATGCCTTTAAATCTGGGCTTTTCATGATTGGATAAATCACTTAACCTTTATCTTTAGAAATGGATTTTAAAGCACTTGATTCAGGAGAACTAAATGAAAAAGATTAAATGAAATAATTTATGTCTATGTAAATCATCTGGCACATCGTCCTTTTCATTAAACGGAAAGTGAAGAGCTCTGTTTTCTTCTAAAATGTCATTGTTATTTAGATGTTGTGCTCCATCTTTAACACATTTAATGTAATTTGGGTCTCATTGTCATGGATTCTACTGAATTTATACTCGGATGTCAGAATTAAGAGTACATCAAACCTATGTTCATTAGCCAAATAGCTAATGTTGAAAATATTTGGCTTTCCAATCATCCAGGAGTGAAAGATGGTGGTAGAACTCTAGTTGATTTGGGATTAAGCAGTAGTGATCATATGATTTATTTTTTTTTATTGTTTGCTGAGCATCCTCTTTTCCTCAAAATAGCATAGGTTATTTGGCTGGCTCAATAAATTATTCAGTGCTTTTTTGGGAAGGAATAAAATGGAAACATAACAGTGCTTGGGTTTCAGGTCCCTTCTTTTTTAGAATTCTATTTGTATATTCAATTCTCAATGTCAATCCTCAGTGCTGTTATTGTGAGGCAACAGTAATCCAGGTGATCTAAAAGTTCTATATTTAATTCCTTACAAGTGATATGATATATTGCAGCAAAATGTAACTCTTTTCCAGAAGTCACGGTTAACCTGGAAGTGAACAGCCTGACATGAGCATAGAATTGGTGATTACAATTCACATGGGTAGCATGAAATTGGTATTTCCTGTTATGGTTTTGTTTTATGCTTTCTAGCTTTATTATTGCAAAACCTGGACTATAGGGAATACACATTTCTCCCATTGACAGTGGTACAACAAGGACGCAGTTGCCCAACTGGGGATATTATGAAACTGGGATAGGTGAGTATTAAGGGAGAAACAAAACAAGTAAGTTATGGGGGAAGGATATAAGCTGTGCAAAGCTAACTAACCTTTATATTTAATTTTAAGAAAGTTATTGAAAAATTCTGTGAACAGTTTTAAAAAGGCATCCATACACCGAGCTCCTGGATCCTAATTTTTAATACGATTTTCCAATCATTACCAGGGCTCCTTAGAGAAATATCTGATTTAGGACTGGGGCACTGAATATACAAGATGAGCCCGGAGCATTGTGTAGTGCCAGAAAGTAAGGCCATGCTATTAAAAAACAAAAACACCACTATGGGGATATGTCAAAAGGACAAAAGGACTGACTAAACGAGCTCCCAATAGATAAAGCTAGAACAATGTGCATAACAAAATAAATAAAGTAATATTATAGTTTAGCCTAAACTATGTAATAAACATGTTATTGCTGATGAAAATAAATGACTGAATTCATATAATTTACAAATAGGAGTAGAATAAACAAATTTGTGAAGAACTCCAAATATTTTTGTAGATGCTTTGTCCTAAAGGAGGTGAAACATAACCCTCCACTCCTTAAATGTGGGCTATGACTAGTACTTCTTCATAAAGAGTACAGAAGAAAGGGTGGAAAAAAGGGAGAAGCCTAACAAACACTACCTCAATCAAGTGATCAAGATTAATAGCAACAGTGATAAGTCACATTAATAGTATTATCCATGATATATGATATGATATGATATGATATGATATGATATATATATGATATGAAGATCACTTCACCTCTGTGGTATTTTATCCCAAAACCCGTAAGTCCAGTAATCATGAGACAGACATCAGACAAATTCTAAATAAGGGACATTATGTAGAAGACCTGACCAATACATCTTGAAACTTTCAAACTCATCAAAAGAAGAAAAGTTTGAGAAATTATCATGGCCAAGAGAAGCCGAAGGAGTAAATGTAACATGGGATCCTTTGTAGGATCCTAGAACAAACAAGGATTAGATAAAAACTACAGAAATCTGAATGAAGTATGTGGGTTAGTTAATAGGAATGTATCCATACTGGTTCATTGGGTGTAACAAATGTACCATGTTAATGTAATACTAATTTAAGATCTTAAATCTTAAATTAAATCTTAAAAAGTAGGTATGTGGTAATTCTGTACTAGCTTCAAATTTTGTATAAATCTAAAACAATTCTAAAATTAAACTTTAAAAAATCAACCAAAATCAGTCACTCTAAAAGAGATTGCAACTTCTTATTTTTATTCATCTTCCAAATGTTGCTAGGTTACTTCTTCTAAATACAAATATGAGGATAAATACCCTTGTTTTAGTAACAACTACTACTTACTACCTAGGGATGATCCACTACCAATCCAGCTGGCCCTTGCTGATCTCTCCTTTTCCTCAAGGTCTACCAGTTAGTATTGCATTTGTTAACAAATGAACACTTGACCTGAACACTTGACCACAATTGAAAAAAATAGGGTTTATTTCTGACCTAACCAGAAGCCCAGAAACAGATCATTATTAATTGTATTACAATAGCCCTTGCTGTTCAGGCTGATACTGCTGAGATTTTCCTAGGCTTTCCCTGCAACAGCACATCTTTTCCCTTTTCATTACCACACTTTCACCCCTTGTAGCTATCTGCTTAGGTTTGGTCGCCCATAACGCTGTCATGTGGCAGCAACCAGCCCTGCTTTTCCAGGATCTAGAAAAGTGGGAGCTAGGGTATGGTTGGTGATATATCCAGCTCTCAGCATCTGGCATTCCAAGAACATCGCACTGCTTTGCTGTTTCGATCATTCTTGGCAGGGGACTTGCAGTTAGCTCTAACTCCCAGGCATTATGAGATGATGCTTCCAGCTTCATTTGAGTGATGTGTGCTATGATCATCTGACTCTAAATTACTACAGTCCTGTTCTTGGAGGGAAAAAAATATATGAAGTTGAGAAGCTTTCAGCTAATCAATTTGATACCTATTTGATGAACTGAAAAAAAGGAGCACTTTTTTTTTTTTACACCAACTTGAAGAGAAGGAATAGCTTTTGTTGTCTCATGGAATTTCCATAATCATTTTGTTTATGTTTTGTAGATTAGCAGAAGCATCTGATAAAAGGAACTGATTATTTTGACTTTGTGAGAACTCTATTTTCTGAGCTGAAGTCGAGACATATATCAGAAAATGAGGAGGATTTTATTAAGGATTCAGGGAAGAATATTTAAAAGAATTTCTTTAGAACAGACCTGGAGGGCAGGCTTGTGGTCTAAAAGTAAAGAGCCTGGGCCATACACATGCCACAGGGCCTGGATTTGCGTCCCTGCTCTCCCAGTACTGTGGCTTTGCCTTTTGACTAGTATCTCGATTTTTTCTGTGCCTTGATTTTATTATCTGAAAAATGGGGATGATAATAGTAGCTGCCTAAAGTATTGTGTGGATTGACTGACTTAATAATGCATGTAGAGCTCTAATGAAACTACCCGATACTAGAAAGCACTTCAGAAATATAAGCTGTTACTATCATCATTAGCAGTTATGTCATTATTACAAGAGAACAATAAAAATGCTATTGTATATTATCATATACTATATGTGATTCATCATTTTTTCTCATTCCCTAATCTTAAATATTGCCAACCAATTGTGTTTATAAATATGGAACTACTTCCTGCCTATATCATTAAGGCTTATTTATATGTTTATGTCTATATTTTATTTCAAAATGAAATTTAAGGAGTAGAATTCATTTATTGGGTATAAAGCAGGTTGACCCCAGTGGTTGATTTTGCTTTCCAGGAAGAAATGGAAGCTCAGCGTCCTCTGTTGACCTTTCATCTGTTGTCTGTAAAAGCTCACATTTGTGTATCTGTCTGTGTCTGAGTGGTGGCTTATTGCCTCAACACTTATGGGTTAACTTTTTCAGAACTGAAAGGAATTAGTATAGACATTCTTTTTCTATGAACTTTATTTAGAAATGATATGAATGAAGGACTGTTTGGAAATTGCAAATGTTTTATATATTGGGATAGATGTCTATAGGTTTTACCTAATACTCTGAGCACTACTTACAGTGTATAATAATATTTAATTCTTTAATGAGGGTTTTAGGTCTCTTTTCTTTGATAATGTATATAGAGGAAATATTTTTCAGACTAATCATGGTGGAGAGATTAAGGGGGGCAAGAGAGAAATAATATCTTGTTTGTTTTAAAAGTGGCAGTATATTCTGCTTTATTGTTTACATTAAGTTTCCTTGTACTGAAAAGTACCAACTAAATGGTACAAATATATTTCTGTTTCCTGACCAAGGTAATGTTGAAATAAGAGGAGAAATGATCAAGTAGATGAGATTAGGTTTGTTATTCCCATTTATTCTTGCCTTTAAATAAAGATAGCTTAAATAATTCCTGGTTAGGAGAAAGGGTATTGATTTTCTCATCTATTCTAAGGAATGTGTATAATTCTATTACACAGCTTTAGGTATTTAACCTCTACATTTGTTTCAGGTTACTCTCTAAGGGTAGAAGAGTTCAAGTTTTGAAAGGCCTAGAGCTTATACCTTCAGAGTCATAGTTAGGAGAAAAAATATAAAACTATAAATAAAAATTCAATTATTGTTTGGAATGAAAAAGAATTCATAGGAAATTACAAATTTGTGACAGCTGACAAATACCCACAAGTCTCACAAATTTAGATATATAACAGGATTGTTACTTATAAAATACTCAATGCATCATCTTTCCCACCTTAATTGATCACCTTGTTTGACAATTATTTTGTAATATCACTTTCTACAAACTAAAAAAGATAATTCAGCCTTTCCTTGTACCGTGTACATATACAAGGGCTGTCCAGGAAAAATCCAGCCATAAATATTTCTGGTTTTCATATTACATGGCTGGATGATTTCCAGACAGGCCTCATAGTCCACTGAACCTAAGCTAAACATATTCCCAATATAACTTCTTATCTGGATACAAAAAATGCTAGTGAGCACACTGATGTTATCTGACTAAAGGGAAGGGTGATTATTGGTAAACTGGAGTGAAGAGAGGGGATTTAATAGACTGTGGCCAAAGCATCTTAATTTTGTGAATTAGACACAAATATATCACCATGTGAGCACATGGATATAGCCCCTCTAGGACTTTGGAAGAGGCCCATGCACTTGACGGATCTTGAAGCTTAAGCTTCGTTTGTTTCATAATTAATTCCCCTCTGCTTGAGGGACAAAGCAGTGGTAGCACAGTGACCCTTTTCACCAACAAAGAGATACATTATATTACCCATGCAGTTTACCCTCTTGAAGACTCCTAATTATTGGATGACAGTATTATGCTACGATCAGGGTTAGAAGAAATTGTTGTCATTAAAAACTAATGATTATAGAAGGTTTTTTTTGCCTTGAAACTAAACATTTAACTGAGGTATAGCTGAAGTCAAAATTACCAATGTACCCACAGGAAGAACATGAATTATTTACTCACATCCTTCAAAGAAGGTGAATGAGTATTTGTTTTTGTTTAATATGTTATGTTTTCATTGTAGACTAGTGATCTTGAACTTATAAAGCTTTTTATTTTTCACAAAAACATTTTAAATTCCTAAGTCTTATACTTTACTTTAGGGAGACAGAATCAATCAACTCATTAATAGAGAAGTGACTCTTAGTCTTGAAATATATCACAAATTTTAACTGAAGTGAATCCATTGGAATTGAACTGTAAAAAAGGGGTAAATTATGAAGGGCTGATTTTTCCCTGGTTGGGAAATCATAGTTAGCCATAATATTGCTGATCCTCTGGACTTTAAAGGATTCAGTTGCTGGCATCAGTGTTATGCATGAAAAGGCTGTGGTTCAACATAGAATAATGCTACCCCTTCCTGGCAGCATGAGGGAACCCAGCCTCCCAAGTCAGATCATATTGCAAACTCTGACCCTGCTACTTACTAGCTGTGTCAATGTGAGGTGAACAAGTGAACTCTGAGTTTTAGCTTCCTATTTATAATGGGAATATGTACCTCATAGGAGAGCTGCAAGAATAATTTAGAACAATAAAGTACCTGGCTCTCCTTTTGATACCTAATGGCCACTTGATGAATGTTAATCTCTTCTTGCTTTTCACCCTGTTTTCTTTCTGGGTGAACTCACATCTTGATTCATAAATCATTTTCCTCACTCATCAAATATATGGTGTCATCTACTGTGCACCAGGGCTTTTGCCAAGCGCAGAGGATTTGCAAAGCTGAATTAGACATGGTGCCCTGGCTCCGGAGCTCAGACAGGAGTGGAGGGCACTAAAAAGTAACCAGAGTGGAATGTGATAAATGATGCCACAGGATGTTCAGAATGAGCTATCCCTTTCTTGTCTGCTACGACCCATGGCTGTCTTGTTTATATTTCCAAACATCCATTTCATGAGATATCATTTCATGCATTTCAATTTCAGTATATGAGTCCTATGTTCCTGTTGCCCAACCCATTCATTGACATTTCTTTACTTTCAGTCTCTACACTGAACCTGATATTAATACCTGCTTTTCTTTACTCTTTTCCATGCAAGGTCACATAGATTGGACCACTGGCCTCAAAACATTTTTGACTATGCTCTCTCACAATTAAAAAATAAATAAAACAAATATACCATGCAGTCCAGTGAAAATATGTGTATTTGTTTATATGTGTTTTTACTAAAATATTTTTTAGATAGCATGCCCAAATATAATTTTAAGATTAGGGGATTAAATTAGGCACTTCTGCTGTTGGGCCTCATATAAATCCCTGAAAAATTCTGTGTCTTAAAAAATTATATAATAAAAATATTAAGACTTTGGTTCTCCCATAGAATTAGGAAGTTATTACTGAAAACCTAGTAATCTGAAATTAGAACATGAATAAAAATGGTAACCTTCAGGGATGCTGGGATAGCTCACTGGGTTGAGCCCCTGCCTTCCAACTGCAAGGTTCGGGGATTAAATCATGGACTTGGCCTGTGCAAACTCATGTGCTGAACTCCAGCCCAAATGGTAACTGCCAGGATGGTGGTGAAGGTTCTTACCTCCTATGCAGGAGGCCCTCAGTTCAGTTCCTGCTGGACATGGCACCATAACCACCTGTGTGGAGTGAAACTATGTCACAACTAATGATGTACAACTAAGAAGACTACTCTAGGCCCTTCCCCTTCTCTCTCTCTCTCACTTTCTCGCAAACAATAAAAGAAATCTTAAAAAAAAAAGGTAACCTTCATAATTTTGGTGTCCCAAAATTCATGCAAGATTTGAATTTTGCGTCATTTGTGCAATAAAGTGTTGCCAATGAAAAAAAAAGACAGCGTGACAGCTGACAGTTCAGGGTTATTAAATATGGAGCACTACACAAAAGAACAGTGCGTTTTCATTGTTGAGCAATATTTTTTAAATAATAAAGGTTTGGCAGCTACAGTTTGCAATTTTCGCACAAAATATGGTCGTAATAGTGATTTAACTTCATCAACTGTAAAGAGATTAATTAAAAAATTTAGGGAGACTGGATCAATTAGTGATTGTAAACACTCTGGCCATCCTTCAACAAGTAGTTCAACAGAAAACATCGAAGCAGTTCATGAGAATGTTACTGAGATTCCAGGGACATCAGTTCGGCACCGTGGTTAGAATTGGACATTTCGAGAAGCTCTCTACAGCGTATTCTCATGAAAGATTTGCATCTTCATGCTCACAAAGTTCAGTTGACTCAAGAACTGAAGCCTACTGACCATGCACAGCAAATAGAGTTCGTAGAATGGATTATGGAACAACAACAAGTGGATGCTGATTTTTCGAACAAAATAATCTTCAGCGATGAGGCTCATTTTCATCTTGATGGCTTGGTTAATTGACAAAATTGTCGCATTTGGGGTTCAGAAAATCCACGGGGATTGTTGAGAAACAAATGCATCCACAACGTGTCACTGTTTGGTGTGGATTTTGGGCTGGAAGCATCATCG
>PVKE010039010.1:0-15200 GCA_004027555.1 Craseonycteris thonglongyai
AAAATTTAGACACAGTCATTGACATTTATAGAATGCTTAAACTGGTGATTTTCAAACTTAAAAAAATATATATATATTTTATTGTTAAATTTCTTAGGGTTTACATTGGTTAGTAAAAATTACATAGGTTCCAGGTGTACAAGACTACAGTAATTTGTCTGTGTTACAAGACGTGTTCACCACTCGGGAGTCAGCTTTCTTTCCATCACCATAATATTTAGCTCCTCCTTTCCTACTCTTCTACCCCTGCCCCCCTGCCCCTCAGGACACCACTTAACTACTGACTATGCCTGTGAGATTTTATTTCTTTGTTGCTTTCAGTCTTATTTGCAGTGCCATACATTAAAGCTCATTTGATTTCACAGCTCAGTATTAGGCAAAACTTTAAATATCTATACATAACCTACACATATTTACAAAAATAAAACTAAGATGTCACAAATGCAGTCATCCTCAAAGAGTAGAATCAATTTGATATACTCTATTGTTTTCATTCAGAAAAAAATTGGTCATTACGTATTTAATTAATTCAAAACCCACTGTGGTGTCACACCCTGCAGTCTGAAAAGCACTACTTTAAAATCAGCTTCTGGTATTGGATGGGTCAGATCTATCTTCAGACTGGCCAAGGAACCATATCTGCAGATCATGATATCTATGAGAAAGAAAATATTTTACAAGTTCTAAATAATCAGTTGGCAAACAACTTGCACAGACTTAGTTTAATCATAAATTGTGGTCTGGCTATAATTTTTCAAATTGCCCATTTTTTTAATGATATGTAACCTAGTTATCCAACTTTCCACATCACTTACACTTGGAGAGTAACTAAAAAAATAAGCTTTAACTTCTCTATTTGGTGCCACACTAAGATTAAACAATTGTGTATTTTTCTGTTCATGACATTTCTAGCGTATAGTTAAATCTAACATCTGTGTATACCCTGCAGGAAATAAAATGCTGTAGGAAGACATATTTATAAATTCACTTACTTCTCAAGTGTGATAATTTACTTTCTAATAATTTGAATCACATTTAATGACATTTTTGCACTGTTTTACACCTAAGGAACAAAAGGGTTAACAAAACATGTAATCTGATTTAAATAACATCCTTTCAATTAGGCTTGTGAATGCTCATTAAAAAGCTCACATGAGGGAGGCCGGGATGGCTCAGTGGGTTGGGCGCTCACTTTGCAGCCCCGGGGGCCGAGGATCGAGTCCCGGTCCTGGCCCGTGTGGACCCATATGCTGAACTGGGGAGTGTCCCCAGTTCAGTTATCACCGGGTCGGGACCCCGGCCCAGTTCCTGCCCTGTGCAGCCCCACTCCCACCGGTGGAGCGAAACTATGTGGAAAGACCAATGATGTGCAACTGTGGAGACTGTCCTGGGTCCTCCCCCTTCTCTCTGTCTCTGGCTCTGTATCTCTCTCTCTCTCTGTCAAAAACGATAAATAAATCTTTAAAAAAAAAAAAAAAGTTCACATGTTTAGAATCAACAGTGCATTAATAGGAATGCAATTAAGTAATTATTGTTTTTGTCATTTAAAGAAAGTTAACCAGATGGCCTGAAGTCTTCCAGAAGAGATTTTAAACAAACAATAGATATTTAGTTAGTATGCACCAGTTAACTCATTAAATATATAGTGACTAGCTCATTAAATTTTAGGTAAATACTTATTTGAGATGAATTGTATATTCCTTTTTACATTTTTCTTCATTTTTCTTGACTGGTCACGTGATACATGGTGATTTTGAAAGTTAAAACATTAAAGTACAGATGTTCTGTACTCATATCTTTTCCTCCACTGCTAAATTGGGACTAGACATTATTTTCACAGAAAATACAGTATTCAATGAGTACATAATAATGGTAGCAACAACTAAGATATTTTAACTTTGTATTTAAAGTTAAATATTAAATGAAATTACTTGTTAAATAACAAGCAAGTAGTAATCCTTTCTCCATCTATTAGTACCATAACATAAGTCACACAATAATACTCCCAGTTAATTTTAAATAATTATCAAACTTGCTTACTTTATGCCTCTGTGGCACTTATAGCAAAATTGAGTCACATACCTCTGACCAAAGAATGATTACCCTTTATCTGATGAGATCATGCTTTTTGGTCTTTGATAAAATGAACATGGAGTGGAGACAGAAGAGAATACAGGCCTAACCAGGCATATCACTCAGCGTCATATGAACAATTAACATGAAGCAGGGTTTCAGCCAGAGCACTTGACATCCATGAAGGCAGCCTGCCTGTTTCCACAACTTGTAAGATGTTAGTTTTCTTTTATTTTAATAAATTCAAGATATACAATTAATGTATACTATTGAAGTTAAGTTATCAGCTTAATATAGGCTGTTATGCATCATTCACTGTGAGATTTATGCTAACCACAAAGAAAAAACCTGTAGTAATTATGCAAAAGATGATAATAAAGGAGTCAAAACTGTACCAGTACAAAAAGTCATCAAATCCCAAAAGAAGACAGAAAGATAAGAAGAGACAAAGTATTTACGAAACAATCAGAAAACAATTAACAAAATGGCAATATTAAGTCTTACCTATCATTAATTACTTTAAATGTTAAAAAGTTAAATTCTCCAATCAAAAGATATAGAATGGCTGAATAAATAAAAAAAATAAGATCTAATGATATGCTACCTCTGAAAGACTCACATAAGCTTTACAGATACACTTAATCTGGGTGGAGGGATGAAAATGGATATTTCAAGCAATTATAATAACAACCAAAAGAAAGCAGGGGTAACTATACTTACATCAGATAAAATAAACTTTAAGCTCAAAATCAAAAGAGACAAATAATGCCATTATAAAATGATGAAGAGGTCAATCTAGTAAGTATATATAAGAATTATAAATATTTATGTATTCAACATCAGAGCACTATTAAATATATAAAGCAATTACTGACAATTAAAAGAAAAAATAAAAAACAATACAATAATCATTAGGGACTGTAATACCTCACTGTCAACAATGGAAAGATCATTGACACTAGGAATCAATAAGGAAACAATGGATTTGAACAACACTGTAGACCAAATGATCCACATGGTCTATACACACACACAAGGGAATATTATTTGTCCATAAAAGGTAGGAAATTCTACCATTTGTAACATTGTGTTTAAAACAAAGTCATTATGCTAAATGAAATAAGTCAGAGAAAAGCAAATACTCTATGATCTTGCTCAAATGTAGAATCTAAAACCTCTAAACTCAGAAACAGAGAAAAGATAAGTGGTTACTAGCTTCCCTACAATAAAGAAATATTGCAAGAGACATATGTTTCACCAAGTGCTCCAGGTAACAAAAATGGCATAGAAAATATTGTCATAGGTACAAGGGTCATCAGTGTTTTCCTGATTCTTATTCCATGACATGGACTGAATTTTCCTACCATTAGCCTCTTAGTCATCTTTATTTTTTAAAGCATATTAATGCCCAAGAAGTAAAGTTCAGTGTCCCTTATACATGTCCTATTCAGAAGCATTTCCATAAAACATACGCCTTCTACAGTTCTAAAAATACTTTATTAGAAAAATTGAGGTTACTCTCTATATCATTAAAACTGTCTTAGAAATTAAATGAAGTCAGATAAGCAAGAATTCTTTAAGCACCATATCTAGTGTTCTGAGGTGTTCAAATAAGCAGAAACCCTATCTCTCTCTACTTGAAAACTTGTAACTAAGACAAGAAGTTATATTGACCTGATGCTGAAGGAGATTTCCATAAAGCAATAAATAATCAAAATAGCATTATAACAGCATATAAAATTACTATCTGGAATCCAGGGAGACAGAGCATATTAAAACTATTACCTGACATGCTCAATTTATAGAATACACATTAACTGCAGAAAAACATGGTTGTAAGTAAGGTATAGGTAAAATCTTCAGTGTTGACATGTCTACTAAAAACAAACACAGTTGACTGAATCTGGAATTATGGTGCCAATGATGCTTCCATGTATTCGTTCTACAAGTTATAGATTTAACAAAATTATTATACTCGGCATGATTCTGTTGTAATTTACTGCTGAATTCTAAGATACAGGAACAACCAGAACATAAGCAGGATATTAAAAAAAAATTATTATAATGAATATATACAAATAAAGTATGTGTTGATATGCTTATAATGAAAATATCTTGTTTCTCTCAGTTTGGCACTTTAACAAATCATATTAATTCTCTGTAAAAATATAATTCTTTTCAGGATAAATAAAATTTTACCTTTTTTTTAACATTCAACATTGAACTTCGATACTCAAAAATGTTTTAGAAAGAGGATAACTTACTATATAAAGACTCATCGGTTAATTTTAATTAACCTGTTATATAGGCATTTAAATATTTTAAGAAAATTCTATTGCATATGTGTTCTCAAAAAAAAAAAGTTTCCAAGTTAATTTAAGGCTCTATCCTTTTTTCAAATGTTTTATCTCTAGAAAAGTACTATTTCTGACTAATTCACATTATAGGATCAGCTATGATTGATATTTTTAATACTTTCTTTGTAAGATGCTACTCTCAGTTCTACGAAATCAGGAGAAAACAAACTTAATAAAGAATTTAGAAATTATTTGAGTACTCCTTAGACATTTGGGAAACATAAACAAATTTGTTGAAATATATTTTAAAATTGGACAACTCAAAGATAACTTAATATATTTTTTATATTCTAGATTCTATGGTAATAAAATGATATTATTTGAGACAATTAAAAGATAAGAGAATAACAAATTTTCCAATGTTGTTTTCTCTGATATCTAAAAACATGAAGTATCCCCCCAAACCAAACAAAAATTATCAGTGTACTCCATTATAAACTGAGCCAATATCCTTTGAATTAAATTTATATTGATAATTTTTGTTACAATATTCAATTTGATTCTCATTTTCAAATACAAATTGCTCTTAATATATTATTCCGTTTAAGTATTTTAAAATGTATGTGAAGATAATCCCTTGTGTTCTGCCAGGATTTTAACACTATTAGAGTCTTTGTTTATCATCCTTTGAGCAAGAACCAAAAAGGTCTCGTCTTCTGTCTCACGAGGTAAGTTGTAGAACTTCATGAGTGACAGTGATGAATTGGACCACACAGCCTCAAAAAGAATTATGGCTGAATGGCCATTGGCAGATTTGCATGTGTGATATATATTCCACAAACAGGCAACATATGTCACAATAACTGTTACACTAGCACCTGATTTGAATAGAAGCTATTCAAGTACATACTTGCACCTATTTGAAATGTAAAGCTATTGTTCAGTTCCCAAGTCTTTAAGTTATCCCAATTAAAAAACATGCCACTTGGTATCCTATCCATGTCCTCAAGGAAGGGAAATATCCCTCTATCTCTTCATCTATCTGTCTATCATCTATCTTTCTATCATCTATCTATCTATCTATCTATCTATCTATCTATCTATCTATCTATCATCTATCTATCTATCTATCATCTATCTATCATCTATCTATATCTATCATCTATTCTTTTATCCATCCATCTATCTCAGAGCAAACACTGAAAATCTCATTATGGTATGGGATGATCCCTTGAGAAAGCTACATATAGCTCACCATGAGATTCATAACAACTTTCATCTCTGCCTTTATGTTACCAAACTTTTTTTTTTTAAGATTTATTTTTATTGTTTTTTGACAGAGAGACAGACAGAAACAGAGAAAAGGGGAGAGCCCAGAGCAGTCTCCATAGTTGTATGTCATTAGTTTTCCATATAGTTTCACTCCACAGGTGGGCGTAGGGCTGTGCAGGGCAGGAACTGGGCCAGGAGCCTCCCAGATAGGCCTCAGCAAGAACTGAATTTGGGGCACACCCCAGTTCAGCATATGGGTCCACATGGATCAGCACCAGGATTCGATCCTTGGACTCCAGGGCTTCAAAGCGAGTGCTTAATCCACTGAGCCATCCCAGTTTCCCCAATTTTTTTTTTTTATCCAAACTTCTTAATGTGTCCAATAGCACTCTCTCTGTGAGAACAATTTTATGATATCCAGGAGAAAACTGGTCTTGAGGGGGTTCACTGATGTGCTAAGTTTACCCAGGTTTACTAAGAAGCCTAAGCAAAATAGAATAAGGAGAGTTGCCTTTTGTAAAACTCACTAATTTGACTCCCTAAGGCCCTTGTTCAGCCTGATTTTTGTTAGCATAGCAATTAAATTAAAGAGCTATAGCAATTTAACAATATTGTTTTTAAAAACGACTATGTAGAATCTTAAAAAAATAAAAGAACAAAAACAATTGAATTTTAAAGAATGGCATTCACAGCCACTTATTTTAAATATCCCATAGTAAGACAGAGGACTTATTTTACAATATGCATATTTAAAATATATTTATTTTTAAACAGAATTTTATACTTTCTTAGCAGACTGAACTGGTTATTTTTTCCTGCTATTGAATTGTATAATTGTATAATTTGATTTATTGTATGTCTTAGATAATTAGTTATTTAGTTTAATATGTTTAATTATCAATTGAAGAAATAGACGCAGGTATAGGATCTAATGATCATGGTTTCCTGCTTGAGGAATGACTAATCAATCTTATTTGTAAAAGAAAACTGCCCTTCTAAAGGCCCACATTACTAAAAGCTATATCAATTGGGAATGTCAGTATTTTGTTAGGTTAAATCAGTTTCAGTAAGCAGAAAGGAATGAATAGGAAATATCAAGCAGTGTTCTCAGAGCTGTTTAGGAACAGAGGACAAACATCCAAGATGATTATCTTGTTCAGCACTGTGTTCTAAAACATAGAAGCCAATGACTTCTGTTGCAAAGAAGGAGGACATACTGTTTCCCAGATCACACACCCTAGCTGTTAAAGTCTTAGAAGCAAATGCTAGGGCCAGTTGAGAACACTAGCTCTTCAATCTGGGACCTAGTAATCCCCCATGCTGTGGAAAACCACTAGGGCCACCTAGAGGAAAAGATAGGGTAACAATCATATGCGCATATTATGGAATACAGGGAAAGAAGAATAAGAAGTCAGAGGAAGACACCGTCCTCTTCTTTATCCATGGAACTATCTGTAAGCAACACACTAAACTGTTCCTGCTTTTAAGATGTTTCTATTCCTTGATTTAATTACCCTTATTTCAATATGTGATAGAGTATTCCTCAATCTAACTCATATTTTGCCAGTACCTGGCACAATATAGTGGCTCAAAACTGTTTAATCAAGCAACCAAAGCAAATAACTTACATGATTCAAGAACAAAAACAATTTAATTAAAAAATGGACAGATGACCTAAATGAACACTTCTCTCAATAAGACATGCAAACGGCCACCAGATAAGATGCTCAACTTCACTAGCTACTAGGGAAATACAAATCAAACCACAATGAGACACTACCTCATACCTGTTAGAATGGCTACTATCAACATGAAAAGGAATAACAAGTATTGGAGAGGTTGTGGAGAAAAGGAATCCTCATACACAGCTAGTGGAATGTAAGTAAATTGGTATAGCCACTATGGAAAACAGTATAGAGGTTCCTCAAAAAATTAAGAATATAGTTACCATATTACTCAGCAATCCCTCTGCTGGGCATCTACCCCGCCCCCCCCAAAAAAACTTGTAAACATAGATATATAAAGATAGATGTACCCGTATGTTCAATGAAGCATTAATGATGATGGCCAAGACATGAAAACAACAAAAATGCTGTATGATTGATGATTGGGCAAAGAAGACATGATGCATATACACAATAGAATATTACTCAGCCATGAGAAAATATGAAATGCTGCCATTTATGACAACATGAATAATCTTGAGATTATCATGCTAAGTATAATGTCAGACAGAAAAATATGAGAACCATATGATTTCACTCATATGTGGGGTGTAAACAGAACAACAAACAAACAAGCAAAACTCACATACAGAGACAACAATTCAGTGATTACCAGAGGGTAAGGGAAGAAGGGATGGTGGAAGTGGGTGAAGGGAGTCGTATATATGGTGATGGAAGGAGATTTGACTTCGGGTGGTGAATACACAATGCAATAGGTCAATGACGTATTATAGACTTGTACACATGAAACCTATATAATTTTATTAACCAATGTCATCTCAATAAATTTAATAAAATTTAAAAAATCAATTTATGTGAAAGGAAAGAATAGCTGTATGTTGTTATTTCCTTCTCTCCACTTGAAGAGAGAGAGGAGAAGAATTAACAAGAGGGGATATTTCAGAGATCACTCTGAGTGAAGATCCTGGATTCAAATCCTTTGAAGGTTTAGGAGGTCTCTAGTTAAAAATACCTATATATTTCTCTATACTGCCAAATATCCTCCTAACTACAGAAATGTATGGAAGTTGAAATGGATTAAAGGTGTGGATGAATTCTGATTTTGCATGTACATTCACATAGACATATGTGCACATGCGTGTCTACATACACATGCATAAAGGCACACACCCACTCATGCACATCTTAGATAAATTATGACCATAATTTAGTTTTTAAATAGGCCTTTATTTGGAGATAATTGACATAAACTGTAAATATGTAAGCATGCAATTTGCTGAAAAACAACACAATCAGGAGAATTTATCTGTCTTAACCTACAGTTTCCTTGTGTCCTTTTGTTGTCTCTGTCTCTTGCTCCTTCTTTTCTTCTATCCCCAGACAACATTACTCATGTATTTTCCACTATATAGATTAATTGGTATTTTCTAAATGTTATGTAAATTGAATCATATAGTATGTAATCTATCTTATATCAGCATGATTAGTTTGAGAGTCATTCTTTATTGTTGTGATCATAATTAATAGTATGTTTCTTTATATCACTAAGTAATATTCCATTGTATGTGTACACCACAATTTGTTTAACCATTTACTTGTTGAAGGACTTCTGGATTGTTTTCAATTTGAACTATTAGAATAAAGCTGCTTTGAACATCCATGCACTAGGCTTGTATAACTCACTTGCTTTCATTTCTTTTAGGCAGATACCTAGAAATGAAATGGTTGTGTCATGTGGTAGGTGTACTTTGAACTTTACCAGAAACTGACAAATTTTTTTTATTTTATATTCCAATTAGCAGTGTATTAAAGTGCTGGTAAATTTTTATCAACACTGAGTGTGGTTACTATTTTTAATTCTAAAGATTCTATTGCTGTGTAGTGGCTATCTCCCTATTGCTTTAATTTATGTTTCCCTAATGATTAACAGTGATAAACATTTTCTCATTTATTCATACAAAACAAAAATGAAAAACATTGTGTTCACCTTCACCATTCTTTTAAGTGTTTTATTGGTCCCAGGTAAGATTTTTGGCTTATTTGTCAGCTTTACATATCTTATCCTTGATGGTAGTTTAAATTCTGGTCGCATAGTTTTGCATGGTGTGAAATTTCTATTATGTATCTGTCATTCAGTCTTTGTTTGAACAATTTTGACACTGGAAAAATGAAACTTTAAAAATCAGATCATTTTATAAACCTAACTATATGAATGTTTCTAGGTCTTCTCTAAAACTCAAACTTTCACCTTGATTTCACTCTTTGATTCTATTCCTGTCTTCTAAAGCAGCATAATGTAAACATTCTTGATGACTCTTTGAAACCTTTGGAGACATTATTTTGCATCTAACTTATGACAAAATATTTTTTGATCAACCAACATATGTTAATTTTTCTTTTATATAGTGTGTACACTTGTTATCTTTGAAACCATACTTCTATAACTAATTATTTTTAACGCAAATACTTATTTTACATTCACCCCTCTAAAATGTATCTTATATTTAGAGATTGTACCTCTATATCAGACTAATAAAACACAAGGGACTTTGGATCATTGTTTTTCCAGCCAACATTTTAGCCAAATCCTGTCCTTAGCTTTGAAATATTTTCTATATTTTCAAATCTTTATTCACAATATGGACATAAGAGTCATAAAGTATACATTGTTGAGTTGGACCTGCACTACACATATGACAAGGGACCTATTAATCTTTTAAGTAAAACCAGACACAAAATCTACACGTAACATTTTCTAGTCCACATTTTTAGGTTTAGGCCATAAGTAAATCACAAAATATTTTTCTAAATACATTCATGTAATGTATACAAAGATATATAATTTTCCCCATTTATGTTTTAACAAGAAAGCACAATTGACTTTAAAAACTCCTTTGTTTTTTATATTTACTTATTTCTTTTTAAAATGCCCACATTAAAGATCAATACAAAATTTATGCCAACTGGTTTTTCAAGATCAAAAGTAAATACTTTTGTCATTATTACTGATTCCTGCAAACAAACTTGATAATTCAGCCATTTAATAACTTATATTTTCTACAGATTTTATTTAAATGCATCTAATATAGAATGCTTGATAATGTGCTTCATCTTTCCTATCTGATTGTGATTTCCCAAAATGGAAGAATATTTTTCTTGATTCATGGTCTTAAGGTGGTAACTGATAGATAGTAAATATTAAAAAACTGTTTAAATATTTTATTTTTGTAAAATAAACTTTTTTGTGAACACAAAACTTTTGTAGTTTGGAACTCACATTTTGTCACCTCTAGAAAATTAGAAGCCATTACCCAATCTATAATTGTCTGATATTTTCCTTTTTCTATAATTTTTAATGTTTAGCAGCTAGGTTTAAAAATCATTTGTGCTAATTGTTTAAAATCAAGTCATATAATACAAGTAGAATCAACAAACTGAAAAAATTTCATTCGATTCTTTGTAGCAAAGTGGCCACTAGAGATTTAATATAAGTCCTCAAGATTTTTCAGGTTAAAAAAAGGAAACTTGTATTTATAATAATTCTCAGTTAATAAATTGCTATCTCTATCAGAGCAGTGAAGCTTTGCATGATTTTATCTTTTTTATTTTATTTCACTTTGAGCACTTCTTTATCTCCAATTATCAACTTAATTTCTTTACCATTTTTCTTTTTGTACATTAGATGCTAATTTTTTTTAATGTGAAAACCTTTCATTGACACAGATTCTCTTTTATTTTATTCTATCTTTTTACAGTCCGCAGGTCATTCTTCTGAGGGTAGAAGAAAAGCCCTCTGAATGTACAGGTGGTTTTCTTTCTTTGTAGGATCTCTTTATATTGATTTCAACTGTTTCAAATAGGGCATTATCGTTTCCTTGCTCTTTTTGCCTTTATCAAAGAGTGGGGGAAAAATGTACTGACAGTCATAGAATTTGAGAGTGAGCCTTCTGCATTCTGGGTTTCTTAGACTACTTTTTTTGACATATTAATCAGTAGATACACACTGTGTATGCAGGAAGTACAATTGACCATTGTTACCTTGCACGGTGGGTTAGTGTTTGAATTCTTTAAGCCTACAAAAATATGTCTACATGCTTCCCTCCAAAATGAATTTCATCTGAGCAAAAATAATTTATTTTTATTCTTCTCTCTGTTCCATATGATTATTCAATTATTTATGCTATCTGTGATTATACTTTGTAACAATATGTTCTGCATGCTTTTTTATGAGGGTATTTAAAAAAATATCACCATCTCTCTAATCTCTTAATAAATATCCTTGAGTAATGAAAGTGTTCAGTGCTAAAGGGGTAACATAGTTGTATAATTAGTTGAGAATAGTATTTGTAACAGTAATATGCTTTAGTTTCTCTCAAGTACATTTTTAAATGTACTTTATCGGAACTAGAAAATACCAGCTATTATTTTTATAACAGTTTCAAATTAATGAATTGTAGATAAATAGTAATTACTCTCTTTCAACAAAAAACAGAACATTCTAAAAGATAAAATATTTGGTATTGCTTTGCATAAAATATATCCTAGACTGTTTTAAAAGGTTCATCTTAATTTCAGTGAGTTATCCCCACAGTATCAGTAAATATTTGTTTTATGTTAATTAAGAAGTCATTTAAACATCTGCCTTTATTTTATAGACTGCCTTTAAAGTATTTTTCTCATGAGAGCACTTTACATTCCCAAGTGGCAATTTTAAAATAAAGTGTCTCTGTTTCAGATATAAAGTCTGATGTGCAAAGGTTTTGCCATCTGTTCTATGTAGTTGTACTTGTGAGCTAGTTGTTTGATTAGGAACAACAAATGCATAGAGAATGTCTTCACTCTAAAGAAAACTTAGTGAGTGTATGGTCTGCCTCTGTGAATTCTCTTATAAACTATATTTTAAAATTTCATTCAGAATTATAGGATCTCTTAAAGCAGAAAGATCTTCATTAAATTTAATTTTATTTCATTCAAAAAAGAAAAACTCAGTTAATTTTTAGTTAAATTTATTGGGGTGACATTGGTTAGTAAAAATATGTTGTTTTCACATGTGTAATTCTATAATGCATCATCTATAGATTTCATTGTGTGTTCAAAGAACACAGTATAAACAAACAAATAAATGCTGCTGACCATGTCTATCCAATGAAGAGTTACAAATTCAAAAGTAGTTCCTCTAATAGTTTATGATGTCCCCCAGAGTATGTCTATGTGAGTGTATGTATGTATGTATGAATTTAATTTGAGCAAAAATAATTTTTTTAATCTTCTCTTTGTTCCATATGATTATTCAATTATTTATGCTATCTGTGATTATACTTTATAACAATATGTTCTGCATGCTTTTTTAATGAGGGTATTTTAAAAAATATCAACATCTCTCTAATTACTTAATAAATATCGTTGGGTAACAAAAGCATTCAGTGCTAAAGGGGTAACATAATTGTATAATTTGTTAGAAGTAGTCTCTAAAATATAGAGAAATATGATTGAATCCAAATATTGATAGAGTGGCTACCAATAAGTTTAAACTTATCAATGATTCACCAGTTTGGATATTTGGACAGAAGTTAATTAAAAAACAAAACAAAACAGAGATTAAATACGGACACAACATTTTTTTGTATGTTATGTAGTCGCTAATCGTGAGGGCAAATGCTTAACTCAAACATGTTGCATGGACAAATCAATATTTCTTGGCATTCACTTGATCAGAACTTGAAATGAAAAAATATTCCCAAACTTAGTTTCATTCTTGAATGATTGCTATTTATAGCATTAACCAGCTAATTTATATATTAGATCATTTTAGAATTTGGTGTATATGTATATATAGTTATACACACATTTCAAAATTTAAGATTTCTAGCCCTGATTGATATTTTAGTTTCTAATTCAATATTGAATCTACCTACAAATGTATACTAACTGCCCAATGATAAATGTTCTCCTGCCCATTTTTGTTCAATTATGTATTCTTTTGTAAAATGCCAAATGTGACATTCCAGCTCCATAACTGAATTATCCATGTTCCCAAGATCACGTTAAATAATGATCTCATTGGTGCTTTTTACAAGCACTTTTATTGAGATATAATTTCTACAACACAAAATAAATCCACATACAATTCAAAGATTTTTAGAAAATTTATAGTAGTTTGCAATCACCACCACAATCCAATTTTTAAACATTTCTATCATCTCCAAAAGTTCTCACATTCCTGTTTGCATTCTATCCCTGTGTATTCTGAACATTTCATATGAAATAGAATCATGTAGCACATAGTCTTTTTGCTGGCTTCGCTGAAACATATTGAAGGTAATCTAGGTTTCAACAAATTTCATCAATGCATTTATTTTTGTTGCTGAATATTACTGCATTGTGTGAAGATACCATCTTTCCTTTGCCTGTTCACCAATGGTTAAAGTTAGAGCTTTTTTTCTTTTCAATTTTATGGTATTATAAATAATGCTTCTATGAATGTTTATGTACAAGTCACTGTGTTAACATATGTTTTCATTACTTTGGGATATATTCCTAATAGTAAAATTACTTGCTCATAGGGTACATGCATGTTTAATTAAAGAAATTTCCAAAATGTCTCCCAAACTGACTGTACCATTTTATACATATGCATGTATATGTATTTACATTTACTTTTATGGCCTTATATCACTGACTGGAACCTCCATTTCAGTGTTGAGTAGAAGTGGCAATAGTAGACATGTTGCCTTTTCTTTTCCCGGTTTTTGAATGAAAGAATTCAATCAAAGTATAGTTTTTCATAGATGCCATTTATCAGGTTGAAAAGCTTCCTTTTATTCCTAGTTTATTAATGGTTTTTATGGGTATTGAATTTAGTCAAATGCTTTCTTTGTGACTATTGTGATGAGACTAGGATGTTTTTCTCTTTATCTTATTAACACAATGTATTACCTTAATTGAATCTCAGACGTTAAAAGAACTTCAAGTGGCTGGCATAAATCCCTCTGGGGAATGCTGTATATTCTTTTATTTTTCTTTTCAATACTTTGTTATTGACCAAGGTGGACTTAACATTCCCCTCAGCTTGATCAAATTTTAGACAGACTTCTGCCTACCTCCAGACCCCTGATCTCTTCTTCCTGAGAGCATTTCCTTTAGAAAACTTGTGTTTGTAAATTCTTTCTCTGATCCTATGAAATGTAAATCTGTTTTAAAAGTCTCTTTTTACAACCCAGGACTCTCTTTGTCAAGGACATAAGAATTATTCCTTTGAAATGCAATCATTAAGGAAGATAGCATCTCTATTTTCCAGTAACTGTAGCGAGTAAGAGCACAATTAAGGTGGTCCAAGTTATAAAACTAACTCCTATCATAGATTGTAGGTCTTCAGTGCTTGTTAATTAGTTTACCCAAAGGAAAAGTAAACTTTCTCCTATCTTTTTTTCTATATGTCTCATATTGGTTCTGTACTTCTGTTCTTCCTTTTCTACTTTCGTGCGGTATAAACGCTTTTAGTAAACTATTTTAAATCCTCTGTCAATCTTTCAACTGAATTTATATACTTATTCTCTCAGTTTGCTCTACAGATTATATTCAACAAATTTATTCCAATCTACGTACTTTAGACTATTACTATCTTAATTTTAGTACAATATAGGAACTGCCTCCTTTTTGGTATTATTGTCACTTATGTTTATCTTATAAACCCAAGAATGCAAGTTGTTACTGTTTCTATACTTCTGTGGATTCAACTTATATCTCATATGTGATTTTTTTTTTATATATTTTATTGTTAAATTTAACGGGGTGACTGACATTGGTTGGTAACAATCAGACAGTTTCCCAATGGACAACTCCACATCACATCACCCATGCATCGCATTATGTG
>PVKE010039011.1:0-15206 GCA_004027555.1 Craseonycteris thonglongyai
CTCTCTATAAATGTGAAAAGATAAAAAAAAAAAAAAAAAAAAAAAAAGAAATTACCTTTATATTTGTTCCCACAAAGGCTTTTGCTAATGTTAATTCATATACTGGCTGACTCTTTGTGATCGTCAGGTCTTAAAAAATTCTGACTGCATTTCTCATTTTTAACCCACATTTGGGCAGTCACTTTTTTTCCCCTTGCTCCCATAATACTTAGCTGATGCTACTAGTACAGACCTTGTCAGACTGGATTATAGATAGTTGTCGAAGTGGCTGTCACCTGCATTAGACTACGAGTTCCCTGAAGGCAGTAACCACCATTGCATTTTTGCATTCTTAGCACCTGTCACAGTTGCTGGCACCTAGTCAGTGCACGACAAATATTTTGGTTATTGAATCAAATAGACGTAATGCAGTATGTTGATATTTAATGTGTTTGCTGATTTCACATGACACAAGTTGTTTCTTATTATACTTAAGTCCTTATTAAAGGAATTAGGTTTTTTTTTTAAGAAATTAGTTTTTTAATCAGAAAGGCATAATCATGTTTGGCTTGAAAATAATTTACTTACACAGTTCAATTACTTTTCAAAAGCCCTTTGCTGTCCAATGGCTTATAGATTTTGAATATTTTCTTTTCAAAGAGCAGGATTTCAAAAGATTTCTAATTTTTTAAAACATATTTTTACATTGCCAAGGGGGAAAAAACATAATAGATAAGACCAATCTTTCACCTGATAAATTTGAAAATGCATACTAACATTATGATTTGTTCAATTCAAGCCACTGATTTAAATAGCAGAAAAAAATTGAATAAATGTTTTTACAAATCCCAACTGTTAAAAAGTTCTGTAATATAATCTAAAATAAATATACCAACTTAACTTTTCCTTATAAAAAGGAAACTGGTAGGTTTAAAAACCATCTGCAGAATAAATATTCATGGAGCAGAATGACAACTTGACTTATCCATAGCATTGACATACATTTTCTTAGTTAATGTTTGATGAAGCACTTCCACTTACAATTCTTCAGTGAACTAAAAGAAGAGTTTCATTAACTATTTTTGAAAGATAATGAGGCCATGATCCCTTTCCAGATGTTTCACTTGTCAAATAATTGTGATCTTCCTTCTAAAACTCTCTGGTTGTTTGGCTCCTATTTCTTTGTTTATTGAGCTGTGATTTATAAGGATGAAGAGAAGCAGTGATTTATAAACATGAAGAGGTGTGGAAATGCTAGACAGACATTAGGGATCATATATATTTCATGTGTACCCAAGGAACAGAATCTTATATTCTGAACATTATTATAAATTGAAAAGTAATGTTATAAATTGAAAGTTGAAAACCTATAATCTCTTGAAGCATTGTATATAAATATACAACAAACAATATTCTTTATGTGTTTCTGCATACATAGTTGCAAATTTATGTATGGAAATATGTAGAATATTTTTTATCTCTCTGAAGTTTCCTGTTACTGGTCAGCCAGGCCAACAAACTTCACAAAGTTAAGGCATAATTTTACCTTACTAAAAATTCTACAAACTCTTTAAGTTTTATTACTAAAGGATAATTACCTCATATGTGGATAGAGAAAAAAAATCATAGTTCTTGCTTAGAAATATAGGTACTATTTCTCTACAGAAAGGATTCAAGATTATGACTCTTTGCAGAATTCCTCTAGGTGTTTAGGAAGGAGACTTGGATTTTTGCTTAAGAGCAGACTAATCTACTTGTTTCCCGGTATTCTGAAGTACAGGACTGAGAGGAGAGACAGCCTTAAGTACACTGTAACACAGTGTACTTAAGGGTTCATTGTAAAAGGGACATTTAAATATAACAATAAAAATATATTACACTTGAAATGAGTATAACCAATATAATATTGTATCCCAACTATACTTAACATACGTTTTCAATAAATAAATTATTTATTAATTCCTTGGTAAAAAAAAGTATAATAGCTAAGTTAATGATCAAAATAAGTGTAACACCAATAATAATAACAATAAAGCTAACATTTACTAAGTGTGTACTGTGTGCCAAATACTATTGTAAACACTTTCATGCATCCATTTTCTCGCCTCAATTACCTTCTGAGGTAGATACTAGTATTAGATCAATTTCACAGATGCGAAACCAAGACACATAATTTTTGGTAACTTGCTGAAGTTCATAGGGGTAGAATGGGATATAAATTGAAACTGTGGGGCTTTGTGGTGATTGCTATTATACTACATAATAGTGAGCACTAGATATGAGAGTTTTGAGTTATTTGCTTTGCCTGTTGGTACTGTCCATGTTTCTTTTAATTGCTCCCCAAACTGTCATTCAATTCTATGTACTTTGGCTATGTTAGTTCTAGTTATGACAAATGGTATAACGGAAAATAATCAGCAATACCTATGAGTATAAAGTACATATATAACAAAAACAGAAACTGGTTTGCAACTTTTTTGGCATCATTCTTGTATTTTAACCACTTCATTTCCATCCCTTAGAAATGAGTGATAATGCTTCCAGGTTATTAACAAAAGTTTAATTGGGGTAAAAGTGTTGCTCAAGGCGAGGAATGGGAAGTACCCATACCCCAGCTGCTGTGAGTGTTGGTTACTAATAGTTGCCCTCAGACTTTTAAGAAAGAGAAACTGCCTTGTTTAGAATGTTCTCCCACTTGGGGCAGCCGGTAGCCAATGATTAAACGACAGAAGGAATACAAAAGCTCGATATTCCAGCCCCGAACCCTCACTCCACCACCTCTCGCTACATGGGTGGATTGCATTCTGGCACTCCAGAGCTTTATATAGAATCAGGCACCCATGGTTTTTAAGTGAACACATAGCCTTGCTTAGCTTCTTCACTTGCCCCTTCTGTCTCATCCTTTCTACTTCTAAGAGCATTCTCTGAATAAATCATTTTTAAAAATAAATCCTTTTTATAAGACTCTTTTTCTTAGGTTCTGCTTTTAAGGAACTCAAGGCAAGATGGATGGTATTGGAAGTTGTCCAACAAAGCACAGTCTTGGGTGGGATTCTAGAAGAGTCAGGCTGTGAGGCCCCTGTCACTAGTGGTAGGCACAGTGTTGTTAGCTCCTGGCATTCTATAGCAATATGATTGCTGAGACCAGAAGTCTGCAAACTATGGCTCAGAGGCCAGTCCAGATCACAGGTTTTGTAACTAGAGTTTTATTGGAACACATTCATTTATGTATTATCAGGCAGAGCTCAGTATTTGAGACAGATACCATATGGCCTGTAAAACCTAAACTATTATCTGGTCTTTTACCCTCCCCTCCACCCCCTCACCAAAAAAGAAAAGTTTGCCATTTGTGTTCACCCATAGTGGTGAACCGGGTTTGGATAAAGATTGCTCTCTTAGCTAGTGCAATGTCTCTAGCTATGAGAGACGGGGGATTTGGAACTACAAGAACTCTGGAATTGGGTGATTATAACTAAGTATTATTGATGCATTGAAGAGAAAATGGCATGCTCTAGTAGTTACTACTGAAGTTATAAGAAATTAACACAAATTTAGCAGTTAAAAACGACAACAACATACTATTTCACTGCTTCTACAGGCCAGGAGTCTGGGGTACCAAGCTGGGTACTCTGATGTAGAATCTTTTAGAGGGCTATGAGCTGGGTGTCATCCAGGTCTGGGCTCTCACCTGAAGGCTTGGCTGGGGAAGTATCCACTTTCAAGCTCATGTGATTATTGACAAGATCAGTTCCTTGTGAGCTGTTGGCTAATAGTAATCCTCAATTACTTGCCACATGGGCCTCTCTCCAAGATGGCAGATTAATTCATCAAAGCCAAGAG
Source organism: Craseonycteris thonglongyai (assembly GCA_004027555.1). Lineage (NCBI taxonomy): Eukaryota > Metazoa > Chordata > Mammalia > Chiroptera > Craseonycteridae > Craseonycteris > Craseonycteris thonglongyai. The sequence continues at coordinate 3,820 of PVKE010039011.1, forward strand.
GGATTATGCTAGCAAGAAAGAAGTGCCAATTTCATGTAGCTTAATCATGAAAGTGACATCTCATCACTTTTGTCATATTCTGTTGATTAAAAACAAGTCACAAGGCCAACTCATACTAAAGGCCATGGATTATACAATGCTGTGACTTCTTGGGAGCCATTTTAGAGTCTGCCACACAGCTCAGATTTGTTGATATTATTCAGAATTTAAAGCAAACTGTGGGAGTCAGAAAGATTTATTAGAAGCATTTAAAGAGACACTCATCTCTTTTCGCTAGAGGGAAGACAAATTTAAAGAATAGGTTTATGTCATAATTGTAAAAGTGGCAGAACTTTAAAATAGGCAAAATTCTCAGCCTACACAAGTCCAAATTCAGGGCCATGGATGAAAAAGAGTGGATTCTGTGGCTTGACATTGGAATATCTGGGTAGTTGAGAATCTTAAATCTGCATATTCCTCTGAACATTTTTGGTTTACAGCTGTGGCTAGTAAGTCCCTTCTCTCTTGTTGGAAAAGAGAGCCGTTTTCTTAAAGATGATACAGAACTCTCAAATGTGGCAAGTTTTTTACAAGACAACCCTGAAGATCTGTCTGTACTTTCTCTCATGGGAGTCAGACTGATAATTTGGGCCATATCTCAGCATATTCTGACTACAAAAGTAATGGTCTACTAAAGGAGGGGAAACTTATACACCAACAGTGTGCCAAGGGCTGGCTGGCACGTATGCCCAGAGACTTGCCTGGGAGTGGCTGAATCCTGAGGGTCCTGTGTCAAGGTGGGCAGAATATAAAGCCATATGGACAGTTTGCTGATAGGACATTACTCTATTGTGACATAGAATTTAACACCCTACTAAAGCCCTGGGTCATAGGTCTAGGATAGGTCTAATATAAAACTAGGATAGCTCTTAAGTGTTTGGAAAATGTAGTGGCCCACATTAAATGAAGTAGAGATCCCAGCACTCTAGTAATAGGTTGTGGAGGAAGAAAAAAACAGATTTAAAAAAATAAATGGAGGGAACCTGGGATGGCTCATTGCGTTAAGTGCTTGCTTTGCAGCCCTGGGGTCTGAGGATAGAGTCCCGGCCCTGACCTTTGCAGACCCATATGCTGAACTGGGGTGTGCTTTCTATGTGCGAGACCCCAGTTCAGTTCTCACTGGGGTGAGCTTCCCATATGAAAGGACTGTGGTTCGGCTCCTGGCTCGAGGGGGCATGCCTCCTATGAGGGAGGCCCCTGGCCCAGTTCCCACACTGGTTGGCCCCCACCCACCTGTGTGGAACAAAACCATGTCGAAAACTGATGACATACTAATATGGAGACTGCTCTGGGCCCTCCCCCTTCTCTCTGTCTCTGTCTCTGTATGACTCTGTCAAAAACAATAAAATAATATTAAAAAATGGGCATACAAAAATGGGATCATTGTGTAAGACTAAAAGCTTTGTATTTGACTTTGTTCCTGAGGAGGGCTTGGAGAACATTTTGTTTATTAACATGATGAGGAATCTGCTGATGAGGGGGATTTAGCAGGGGAGCAGCTTAGTCCTTGTCAGGCCAGAGATAGTGGGTGACACTGTCACAGGACTAGGGCCCACTGTGGCAGAGGCAATGGTAGGATTACAGATTATCAGAGCTGCAGGGCAGCACTGAGTGACCGTAACAGAGTCGGTGCGATCACCACAGAGGGAAGTAAGGTTGGAATGTCTGCGCTACACGTGGGGTGGAGGCTGTCCCAAGTATCTGTGAAAGTGGCTACTTTGTGTAAGGGCAAGACAGATGGGCTGCTAACAAGGATATTCTTTGTATACATAATCAAAAGCGGTTTAAAAATTAGATGAGCAAAGGGCTGAGGTTCTTAGTCTTTGCTGTCTCTTCAGCACTGAGCTGGCTTTCAGGTCCAGAAGCCATTGACTGAAGGAGAGGCTGAGTACCAATGAGAAAGGAATTGCAACATGTTAGAAATGGTGTGATTCCCTGGTCCTTCCCTAAAAGGAGTGGAGCTGATTACTCAGGAAACGTACACTGGGATAAAGGAGATACTCTCTATGCAGTATATCTAGACTTACAGAAGTACAAGCCCCAAACACAAACATCTAAGAGGGTGACTGAGGAAGGAGATGATGACTGTGTTACAGCCTTGTGACAAGCTGAAGCAGCTGAAGCTGTGGTTAGTTTTGTTAACTCTGCTCTTAAATATTAACCCAGAATATGTGTCTAACCAGAATCCTGAAGAAGTTGTGCCTGGACAGAGTAAACTGAAGAAGCAAGTGGGCTGAGCAGTGCACGGGGTGGACTGCAGTTGTTCCTGTCACCTCTCCCCTTCCAGCTGCTGTGAGTGTTTGGCTGCTAACATCTCATGGCTGTAGCCTTGCCAAAGATTTATCCTTAGTGGAACAGTGCTGACTCACCTGAGAACTGGCCTCTCTGGGACAAGAGGGTCTCTCCCTGCAGTACAGTTTATGTTCCAGAGCTCCCCCAGGGAGCAGGCTAAGCTACTGCCTGTTTTCAAGTGAGACCACATCCTTCTTGGCTATCTTCTTTGGCCTATTTTGCTTCTCTTGCACCCTTTCTCCTGGGAGCACCCCTTTAATAAATCATTTCCAAAATAATTTCCATCTCAGGCCCTTCTTCAGGAATTCAGACTTAAGACACCATCTTCTGCTATCTATATTGGAAAAAATCTTCTTTTCCATCCACTTCACTCTGACCCAAACCTGAGAGTATGCACATGAAAAATTGTATTGAGGTTGCCAAATTAAATAACTCCTAAAATCTCTCCTTAATTTATTACCACAGCCCAGGTTCTCACTCATTTTCAGTTCTCAGCTTTACTATAATTGATGACCATTATCCTACGCTTGTTACTTTCCAAAACTTTCTTTATATTGATGCCAGCTATCTTTTAAAACACAATTAAGCTCATGTTAACCCCAATTTATACAGTTTGGTGACTTTCCACCATTTCCTGGATGAAATCTCAAGTCTTCAACATAACACACAAGACTTTTTTTAGTGGGCTGCAATTTGGAACTGAATTATAGCAGATTCTTTCCCTGCCATAATGCCTGTACCCTCTGCACTGCAGTCAGACTCAATAACTTCTTATTCCCTGAATGAGGCATACTCTGGCTTGAATTCATGCTATTCTTGCTGCCTGGGCTGGCCCTTCCTTCTTCTGTTTGTGAATACTTGCTTATACTTTAAGACAGTTTATTTATTGACACTGTACTTATTAACTTTCTTGTGGAACTGCTATTGACCAACCAAGCACTTCTTTCCAAACTCCAGGAAGAATTAATAACATCCTCTTCTCTGTGCTCTCATAACATTAGTACACACCCATATTATGATGCTTGTCATATTTTTTTGTGATTGTTTATTAACATGCCTTTCTCCCCCACATGACTTTGGATTTTTCAAGGACCATGTAATTTGTCTTTGCATCTGCAATAATTATCACATGACTTAGCATAGTATTCTTAAATATAATATATACGCACATAACACACACACCCACACCCACACCCACACCCAAACACACACACACACACACACACACACACACACACACACACACACACACACACACACACACACACACACATGCTATCCAGAAAGTATCCAGCCATATACTCTGAAAAATAGAAGCATTATGGCTGTTTGTTTGTTTTTCGGACAGATAACTTTACAGCTTGTCAAGATGGTCAGTTTTATTCCAGTTCCTGCCTTCAATCATGTTCCTTCTATTGGCGGTTTGGAAACTAAAGAGAGTCTTTAAACAATTATCTGTTCACTTATGTCAAATGGCTACCCATACCTTCAGTTAATTATTCCATGAGTTTATACAACTTTAAATCCTATGAATTTACACAAAGTCAATGGAGTGACAAATATATTTCCAAGAGGCAGTAGTGAGACTGAACTTTAGCACAGTGACATAAATGCAAGCCTATGTTTTGTTTCTCCTTGAAGGTTGTAGCAAGCATGGGAGAACAGAGAAACTGCTTTATAGGCAGTCAACCCCACTAACTTCATAACTTCTCTGTATTGGAGTCACCCCAGAGGCCAGTTTAATGGGTCAGTGTTCCTGCCATCTAGACTTCCAGATAAGTAAAAAATGATTTTTTTTAAGTTTTCAGCTTTTTCGTAAAAATAATATTAAAAAATATATTTTTGAGGGGCTGGATTGTGGATCTAGCCTTAGGGAGTTCTAATCAATATACTTAAGAAAAATCTTCAGTCTACTATTATTATATGACAAATCGTTTTAGTGATCTTATAAAAAACCAGAAGGTAAAATAAGAATAAATGTTCTGCATTATAGGAACTCAATGGCTAATGTGGCATAAAACCTGGTTATGAGAACCTGACCTGCTGATACTACTTATTGTTTTCCTCCAGCCACGTTTTCAGCCTCAGCTCCCCCAGCTCCCTCTGACTTCAAAGGAAACTCTGCAGGAAGAAGGAGGGCACGCAACAGAAGAATCAGTCTGATTATCCCTCTCTGTGTGGAAATGGGTAAAGATTATAAGAATGTTTTTTTCTTTCGGTGCTTTGGACTATATAATGTCAACTATCTCAAGCAAAACCCTCCTACCCAGGCTACTACACAGATTTGGATTATACCAAATTGCATAAAATTCGAAACAAAATATTAATAATAATTCATAATAACATAATGTAACACTAGTTTATTTTTATTGGCTTTATCTGGTACAATAAAAAAAGGAAAATGAGTGTAGAGTTTTAAATTTTATATGTATTATATCCTGACCTTTTTTGTTTTTTCTTCACCACTTCGTATTATGAATGAGGTAATTAAAGAGTCTACTTTTTTCCCATTCTACTAATAATATGTTCTATAGTATGTTTTTGCCTCTTTAAATGAGTGTGTTTGTGAGTGTGTGTGAATGGATGTTTGTATATGCATTGATATGTTAAATTAATGTTTGAAAATGATGTGGTAATGCTAAAGGTCAAAGGAATGAATTAGTACGACCTGGTAATTAAAAGACCGTACGTGAAGTATTAACCAGGAACCAATGTTGGACTTTTCATTCTCAGCCCAAAATGAGTAGGCAAGCATAATAATCCCACATCACCTCTGAAAATGATGTCAGGAAGTGTTTCCTCAGTCAGCTACTAGTCATCACTTACAGCAAGTTAAACAAAATAATGAAGGATCAGGGATTCTGGAAAGGCCAAAAGTTCGAAGAGGAGACCTTTAGCCCTACTGCCTGCAATGCATAATAATACTTCCTGTTTGTTTCATAGATGCTTACCATTCCCTGAAAGTGAAAATATTTATAACTTCCATGTTAGGAACTCAGTGCTCTGGTCCCACTCTTCGTGTTTAGATTACTCCTTGGAGAAGTCAATCAATACAATTTCAACTATCAAATAAGAATAACAAGAAAATCTCCAGTGAAGTCTTTATTAAAGACTTAAAGCTGGGATTGTCCAAACTACAAAAGAATTATATAAAACTATGAACCAACTTTAAGGTTGGTTTGCTGTTTAAATTTTATTAATAAAGACTCCATTTACTGTATGAGAGTCTAAACCGATCATAAGATTCCATATTAACAATTGAAATCTTCTAGCAATAATAACTGGACATTTGACCTCAAAAATAATTTAGTTTCAACTATTTCTGCTCACAAATATAGAAGATTGTGGGAAAGCAGCATAAAGGTATTTTTTCATTACTAAAATAATTTAGGATGTATAAAATAAAAAAGAGTTTTTTTATGAATTGAATGATTTAATAAGCCCCCAACTTTAGTGGCTTGTCATTTTTTAGCTAGCTTTTAGGCTTGACTTACCAATGCCCCAGGAAAACAAAGCAAGAAACTTGAACGCAAACCTTTCAACCAGGTAACTCTATAGTTTATAAGTGGCAATGAATGACATTTCCTCAGGAAAATTTTGGAAATTGCCAATGTCACACATTTTATTATTCCATGTTTAACCTGAAGCCCAGAAACTAGCTCCCTTTCTTCCTGTATTCAAAATTTCTATTACCAACTGTACTCTGTGGAGGTTTATATGACAGGCCATTTCAACACTTTTGTTTAGTTAAATGGAAGTGCATCACTTTTAAAGAAAAGCCCTATTGCCAAAAAATATAAACAGCCCTAACTTTGATTAATATAAATATTTAAAAACTAGAACATTCTGTTACATCTTACAAAAACAATTCTGATGTAGCTGATGGGAAAGAAAAAGTGCTTTCATACATTAGGCAAATCCAACAAAATACAGCTGCCGAACAAAATTTTAAGTAAATATGAATTGTTTGTCTTTTCATGAGGCCCTGATATTTACTTAAATGGAGTTATTTTAGAACACTTTATGTTTCATTAGCAACAATGGAAGTGTTTTTTTTACAGTTTTAGTTCTGAAGTATATGATTTAAATTTCAAAGTCCGCTAATTTAGGAACACTGTTAAAATTATTCCTCCTGCCCAGTCTAGAGTTTTGCTAATAAGCCACTGGACAAGAGATGTCTATAATGAATAGATGAAGAAAAACATTGACAGCAAAAGCAAGGTCTGGAGAGTGAAGTTAGTTTATTAGGCCCCGTTTGTCACGAACGGTTCTGCTGCGCATATAAAAGCAAATCCCTCTACCTTAGAAGATTAATTCTGAAGGAGGCACTCTTGGGTCAAAGTATACATAAGCGTGTGCCTAATCTCAGAGAAATCAGGCTATTTTCTCACAGCAATTAAGCAGAGGTCTGGGGTTTCACCCACAGTGTATTTAAACACAGGATACAATTAAACCCCAAAGTATTAATATCTTTGCTCTGCAAAATTGCCCAGGAAATAGATTTTGCCCTCTTCCAAATGCAAAGGAAGACAAATTAAGAGAAATAACTTGATTCTCAGCTAGGTTGCTTGAAATCAGAGTGTTGTATTTTCTTCTAATTGCAAATGTCTTATGTACATAAAGACAGTTCTTATTTTACAATGGGGTAAGAGTTATAAGCACTCTAGTTCTTTTAATCTAAATAATGGATCGTAGAAGTTTGCATGAAAATGTACTGTAATTAAACTTCTTATTCAGCATATGTTAAAAATCAACTCCTTATAAAAATCTGAGAACTCACTGTTTACCACCAACGAAATGTTACAACTGGGAAGCTTTGCAACCTATGTTAAGAGTAAAAAAGTGAATGTAAATCTTAAGAAATTTTGTGCTTGGGAGAGATTGCTTTCTATGTTTTTTCTTGAAATCATTTTATTAATACAGTCATTTTAAGCCAAAAGCTAATCTTTCCTCTAGATTATCTAGAGGAAACTATTGCCAGTTTAAAACACTGCTTCAGAAATGCTAAATAAAAAGAAACACACACACAATAACTTGTATTTGTTGTGCATTAGTTCCTTAATGGCAAAAATTTTAATAGTATAAAAGTTACATTAAATAAACCATCACTTTTATATGGATTGTGAAAGTAAAAACCTGATATTAATTTTTTTCCTCTCATATTACAGTTATTGTTACTTCTCTTTTGTCTACATATCAGATTAATAATTCATTTTATTGACAAACCATATTCTCTTTGACTTTTTGGGGTAAGAGTAGCAGAGGGAAGTTGGCCTTGGAATCGTAAGGGGTAGAAATAAAGAGTTTTATTTATATAGTTGAATCAATATTTATTTTATTTTATATGAGTTTCTAGCAAGATGATTGTTGGTGTATGATCCAGTGAGAAATCTTTTAATTCATGTTCTTAGAAATTCAGAAAACTGAAAGATGCAAAACAGAATGAATCAGAGGTAGGATGGTATGTATATGTGTGTGTACTGACATATTTTCCTACCTGACATTCCACTGTTGCTTTTAAGAGGAACTGAGTACTTAGGTAAAATTCACTAAGCAATGTCTCCTTGAAACCACACTATAAATAGTTTAGGCACCTATTTGATGTGTGTTGGGATATATGGGAAGGAATGCAATCTGAATTTTATGAGGAATTGTTTTAATAGGACCAATGACTTTAATAGTACTTCTTGCTGACATCACTAGCAAATTGGTCTACTCTCTAACCTTTAAAAGTGCAGCATATCCCAAAATGAGTTACTTATTAAACAAATATTCTTTTTTTTTGAGTGCAACTGACCTTTAAATGATTATTTCTCAGCACTTGCAACAAAGAAAATGTCACCTATCACCTTTACACTTTTGATGCTACATGGAGTAGATCCATAATCTTCTCACAACACTTAATGTGCTGTGCAACATGGAATTACAAATGCCATGAGCACTTTTTTTTTAAGGGGGCAGTCCTATTATTTATTAAATTGTTCCAGTACACAGAAGCTATGAAAAAGTATAACAATAAATTATTTTGATCAACCTCCAACCATTTTAGAAAATGTAATTCCAAAGTATCAAAGAGTTATTTACTGTTAATGAGTTTCTACTGAAATTTTCTCCTCTCAACTTCCAAGGGTGTGTGTGTCTGGGGTGTGTGTGTGTGTGTGTGTGTGTGTGTGTGTGTGTGTGTGTGTGTGTGTGTGTAGTGATTTTAAAAGTTGTATTTGATTAGGAAAACATTGTCTTTATGTTCATGCACTTATACAATATTTGCAGCACTTTGAGCTACACCTAGGTGTACGTAGCACAGTACCCCTTTTCACTAATTGGGAGGAAAAGCTTTTGAAAATGTAGAAGTATTGATGGAATATATGTCCTGTAATGTAAACAACTTTAAGATTGTAAAGATGTAATAGGTATGATCAAGTCATGATTTTCCTTAATTAGGTGGAAATGGTAAATGTAAATTTTTTTCTCAGGAATTTAAACAAATCCAGCACATATTAGGAAAAGCCTAATGTTTTGTGGGATTATTTTAGTAATATATGGAGATCCACATTACTTCAAGTCACAAAAGTATTTTTTCGAGTAGATAACCTAGTTTACACTTTAGTAGGGCTGCTGAATCTGATAAAGTTATCATTAGCCTAAATGTTTTCCTTCTTAAAAAAAGAAATATTTTAATTTTGAAAAATTCCAAGAAAAAGTTTCTTTTTTTAAAAGAGTTTTATTTTATTGTTTTTGACAGTGAGAGACAGAGAGAGACAAAGAGAAGTGGGAGAGCCCAGAGCAGTTTCCATAGTTGGGCATCATCAGTTTTTGACATGGTTTCATTCCACACAGGTAGGCGGGGGCTGCACAGGGCGGGAACCGGGCTGTGGTCTCCCGCATGGGAAGCTTGCCACGGTGAGAACTGAACTAGGGTGACACACCAGGTCAGCATATGGGTACGCACGGGCCAGGACCATAGGACTTGATCCTCGGATCCCAGGGCTGCAAAGCAAACACTTAACCCGCTAAGCCATCCCAGCTTCTCCAAGAAAAAGTTTCTCGATTGGAGGGATTCAAATACTGTAACAAGCTAGAATGTCCACACTTTACAAACATGTACAGCTATGTGGCCATATCGAAACATGAAGGTACAAGTAACTGCGTATGTTCTAGAATAAGCTATTTTCTTGCAAAGCTTATCTTATTTATAAAATACTGTTTTAGAAAGGTGTTGGACTCCTAACATTTTAAAAATATCTACCCTTCACAGAATAAAAAGCCATTTTTCACTTATGTGATATCTCTCTCTCTCCACTTTCCCCACATCTCTTACAAAGTGAATATATTGGAATAAATTACTAAGACACCTGAGAATTTTTTCCTAAACAATGAAAAATGACTGTTTTGAAATAATGTTCACTTACAATTGTCTTTTTGGCTCTGACTTGATAGTATTTTGTAAAGCATGAGAGGCAGCCACACACCTTCATCAGAGAAATAACAGTTAATGTCCTTTGGAAACATTGGGCTCTAAAAGAAAAAAATATAATAGGAGAGAGATATTAGGTATTTCTCTCCCTTTCATTTAATTTACAAAAAGGCAAATCAATTATGTTATTGGCATGTAATTACAAATGAAAACACACAGACTAAAGACTAAACTGACTCATTGTCGAGACTCCCTAGGTCATATTCATTAATTATTGTGGCTGCCGACAAATAGCAGATGAAAATCAACAATGCTGGATAAAATAATCATCAAGGGCTTGCATGTCTGTAAACTATTTAAATTCTTGAAATTGAATATTTATGATGAGTGATGCTCTTTTAATGTAAACCATATTTCTGCCCGTGCTTAGCTCTGACGGCATTCAGAAACCCCAGACACGCCTGTCCCTTTTTCACACCCACCTTGCCCTTAGCTTCATCACTGCCTTCTCTGCCAACGTAATGCCTGCTAGAGATCTGAACACCCAGTGCCACTTGCAGCTCCTCCCGTGCCCTTCATTTCGATACCCCCTCCATCCTTGACACTAGTTTATTTCACCATCCTATCTGCCCTTCAACGGCAGCCCTCAGGAAGCAGCTATGAAACTTATTTCGCGCTTGTAAACCAGTGTGAGCTCACCTCCTTGGGGTTAAGAAACCCGCGTTGTCTGTGAGCACAGACAGAACTTTTGGCCACAGATGTGACTGGTTAACTGTACAAGCAAGACGGCTAAATCCACATAACAATACTTCATTCACCAAGGAAATCTGCAGTGGATTACAACTTCTCTATGGTTAAGTCTGTTCTTAATTTACTGCTTTTATTCAGTTTTCAACCACAAACGAGCCCCTTATGAGGCATTCACTATGCAGAATTGACAACCCTTTTTATCTACTTGAAAAATATTTTTGGATAATAATTTATGGTTACAAAATATTTTAAGCAGTTTGAATAGTTATATACTTTCAATGTTTAATGATGCAAGATCCCCTGTAAAAATGGAATGCCAGGCAATTTGGTAATTTTACATACAGTGTTCATAACAACAGAGCCATTTGGCTATATAGAAACACAAATTGAAAACAAAAAAAACCAAAACGAAACAAAAAACCCCTGCATATTTCATAGGAAGTCTTTTAAAGACTTTTTAAAGCTTATAAATTGTATCTCAGGAGAACATCAGAGTTCAGAACTGTGTCTAAAGGCTCTACATATATGGGCGAAAAAATAATTTTGGCAAGCACTGTATTTTATTTATGGATTATTATGTTTAAAATGGCACATTTTGAACACCCTTCAGAAGGAAAAGAAAAAGCTGCAGGTCTTTCTGAGGGCACAAGGGAGAGTTCATATGCAATTTGTTTTTTTTGTTTTTTTTTTTTATTGTTTTTTTTTTTATCTTTTCACATTTATAGAGAGAAATTATCTTTTTGTCTTCAGTGCATAGTTATTTCTATTTTACTTTTTGACAGATAGAGAGAGAGACAGAGACAGAGACAGTTAGAGAACCGAACTGTGGGAACTCCCCAGTTCAGCACGTGGGTCCTGCCTGGGCCGGAGCCGGGATTCGATCCTCGGTCCT
>PVKE010039012.1:0-15202 GCA_004027555.1 Craseonycteris thonglongyai
AAGCCGGGACGGCTCAGCGGGTTGAGCGCTCGCTTTGAGGCCACGAGGACCGAGGATCGAATCCCTGCTCCGGCCCAGGCGGACCCACATGCTGAACTGGGGTGTGCCCCAGTTCAGTTAAAAAAAAAAAAAAATCTGAGTAACATATTTTCTTGAAATACAATGGGGGTGGGGGTGGGGGGAGGAATTAAAGGGTGAAAAACCCCATCAGTCAAACAGAAAACGGCTAGAAAGAATTATTAATTTTCCATTTCAATAGTTTGCCAATTCACCAAGTATGAGGCCCTGTGGAAATCAAAATTAAATAAACTGAGTGGCAAAGGAAAAATTTTAGGTAGAAAGTAATCAGTACTGAGAAAAAGACATTTGGCTCAGTTCTATTACAGACAACAACACATGAATAAGACTTTCATTGTAAGACTGGCTTCTCCAGGTTTGTTTACCCTATAGTCCTTAACAGTGTAACTTTTCTGGTTTTTCCACCGCTGTATTCCTATTGGAAGACAGAGGCCTACTTAATCAGGTACACAGCAACCCTTCTCTAAGGCTCACACTTTGGAGGTATGAATGTTGGCACACTGGCTTTCTACAAATAATGGGCATCATCCACTCAGGTTATTTCTCCAACACTGCCATTACAGAATAAACAGCTGACTACATCAAAGATCTCCAGGTTCACAACTGATGAGGTAGCTCAAGTTATTCATTAAGCAGGTTTTCCTCGCAAGTGTTTACCAAACAGGCCTCCTACTCTAAAGCTTACCTATTCAAGTAATCAAAATGGACTGTTGGTTTTAAAAATGATGTGAAAATACCAGCTCTTTTAATAAATGTATGAATACAGAAAAAACTTTAGTTTAGATATTCATCTTTACATGTGTTGACTGGGAGATGGAAGACTGTGGGAAGGGGGAGGATCTTAAGAGTTTTATAGTGCCCTCCCTATCCTGTCCAGCTATACAACTCATATTCATCATCAAGGCACAAGTCCACCTCCTCCAAAATAACAACTGATTTTCTTCCTTCTTTGCACATCCTCAGCCTTTACAGATGGTAACATCCAATGGCACTGTAATCAGGCATCACTTCAGGTTGTTGTTTGATCTCTTTTAAAGACTTATTTTATTGTTTTTGACACAGAGAGAGGGAGGATGACCCAGAGTGGTCTCCATAGTTGTACGTCATCAGTTTTTGACATGATTTTGTTCCAGACAGGTGGAATGCCACCCGCCCCCCCCCCCGCCCCCAGCCAGAGGCCAAACATGGGGAGGGGAGGGAGTGAGAACCGAACTGGGGGACTCCCACATGGAAAGCACACCCCAGTTAACTGTATGCGTCTGTATGGGCCAGGGCTAGGATTTGATCCTTGGTTCCAGGCTAGAAAGTGAGCGTTTAACTCACTAAGCCATCCCGGCTTCCCGTTATTTGATTTGTCAACATCTTGTGGGCCATAAACTTTTCAAGGGGGGCAAAATACTGAATCATAGCGGTGTTTTTCACCCCCGTAGTTCCTGGCACAATGTCATGCACAGAAGGTACTCAATAAATATTTGAAAAATCAATCAACTTAACAGCAAGTAGTCACAGTCTGCTGTTGAGTTAGAGTCTTCGCATGTGTCTTTTCATTTAGCAAATAGTCTCCCAGTAAGAACATGGACCCTTCTTAACTGAAAGTTACTCTTCAACTCATGGGCAAAAGTATTACCAGACTTCCTAATACTACAAAGGGGAAAGAGTTGGTTTTTGTTTGTTTCCATTTGTTTTTAGGCTTTAGGCAAATAATGCACTAAGTTCCATAAAAAGTTCTGTGAATTCTCTTAAACTCACATATGTCAATGGTACTGAGACATAATGAACATCTTAGCACTTGCTCCATGTTTTCAGATCCACTGCATGTGTGTCTTAAGAATGTTCTATCCAAGAACGCCAGTGTACATTTTGAATAAAGAATAGAATCAGCTATGTCAAGACATACAGCCTTCTATTGTTTATGTAAACACTGTGCCTCAAGACATCTCATTTTTACATTTAACTTAAATCTCATACTAAAATAGGAATTAACAACCAAATAGGCTCCTGAATGTGTCATCTTAAACCGTAACTGTGTTAACTAGCCCTTCACTGTCTTAATTTCAACACAGAGGAGAACACTCAGTGCACAGATAGTTCTCCCACAGATGCAAAGTCCTCGAGCCTCTCAGAGCGGCCGCCCAGCTCGTCGGTGGGCACCGCAGCTCGGCCCAGCCCAATTCCACAGCTACTTACAGGGTCACTTTCGTGGTCACCGTCGACCTGCCGGAGCCAAAATGGTTCCTGGGCTTCAAGCTGTCGGTGTCAGGACCTCCGGCCGACCTGCCCAGCTCTTTGCTCCGACTTCCTTCTCCTCGGCCGTCAAAGTGGTTGGGCAGCGGCCCCCTCTTGTGCTCGGGCTTGATCTCCGGCAGCAGCGAGCTGCTCTTCACCGTGAGCTCGCGGGGGATGACCCGGGCTACCTCCTCCCCATTCTCCCCCGAGGCGCCTTTAGCCGCAGGGCCGGAGTCCGCAGCGAGCGCCCTCTTGGGTGGAGCCTCCTTGGCGGGAGCCCGCGGGCCCGCAGCGGGGGAAGTGGGCACAGCCTCCGGGACGCGGCTCTTGCTCCTCCTTTTGATGGGGGACGAGGCCGGCAGAGGCTGTTTGCTGCGGTCAGACTCCTCTCGGGGCTGCCCTTTGGGGCCTGGGCTGGACTTGGACTCCGGGCTCCCCGCAGCGGCGACGCCCCCGCCCGGGGCCGCGCGCGGAGATTTCACTTTCTTTTCCGCGGAGACCGTGTCGGTGGCCGCGTCTGGCGCCACCTCGTAGTGGAACACCTCGTCGTCGCGGCCTGCTCCCGGGGAGCCGGTGGATTTCTGCGACTTCCTCCGCTTCCCCGACCTACGGGCGCTCGACCTCTTCTCCATATCGTCGTGATCGCTGCAATCTTCTGCGCCTGAAGTAGTCACAACCGGCTCGTCCACCTGCGCCGCCTCCGTCTTGCTCAAGTAGATGTCCAAAGTTAACACTTTGGCGGGATGGGCGCTCTCGCCCGGCCCGCACGCTAGTCCTAGAGGCCCGGTCCTGCCATTTGCCGGAGCGGAGCCGGGCCAGCTCTCTGCGCCCTCGGCGGGAGGGTCACCTGGCGGGGCAGACGCGTCCTCGGGGGGCTGGCTGTGCGCGTCTGGGGACTCCAGAGAGCCTCCTTCCGCACCTGCTCGGGGGGCTCTGTCAGCAAGTTGGCCTAGTTCCCCCGCGGGCCGCTCCTCTGTGGGCGACCCCGGCACACCCCCCGCACCCTGGGCGGTCTCCGGCTCGCAGCCTGTGCCTAGTGAGGCGTCCTCCCCCGGACTGCCGGTGAGAGGCTCTGCGTCCTCTTGCCTGAGGGAATTCTCTAGTGAGGAATGCAGCTGCTTGGCAGCGGCGGTGGCATCTGGGAAGGACCCTCCCTCTGCCTGCAGAGGTTCTAATTGGGGTGAATCACTTCCATGGCACTGCTGCTGAGCCGCCGTTGCGTGGCTCCCTGAGGCAGGTGACAGCTCTGCGTCTGCGGGAGCTAACTGGACACAGGTCTGGGAGTGCGCGCCCTCTGGCCCCCGCGCCGTCGCCTGGGGAGCGCCCTCCGCGCACGTGTCCGCGTGCTGCGGCGGGCTGCTCGGGGACTTGCGCTTGCCGTTCTCTCTTTCAGGGAGCTGGGAAGAGGTGACATCTTTGGGAGAGATCGATTTGGCCTTTGAGCTAGTGGGACTCTCCAACCCGTTTCTGCTGCTCTTTCTCCGTCCTGCCGTGAACAGATGGCCAAGTTTCCCCAAAACTGGCTTCCTTTTGCTCTCTTCTGGTGGTTGTGCTCTGGACTGAAAAATAAAGGGGAATAGGGGAGAGAAAAATGAGAATCCGCTCTCGTGTATTATAGAACTACAAGCCCAAATGTTAATAGACCAGTGTTTCTAATTGAAAATGAGATCATCTCTGCTCTACAGTCATTCCAGCAAAATAAACTGATTTTACTTAAAAAAAAACTTTTTTTTTTTTCTTAAACGACATCTGTTTGGTACTACTTAGAGTAACATCTACTTTATAATTCGTGTTTTAAAGGAAAATTTAAAAGGTCCAAATACTAACCACATATACAAAATAAATAATCCCCAGGTCACTCGAGCTTTTGCCCTTTACCAAAACAGCCAAGCAAGACTACAGGGTAGCTAGCAGTAAACCCACGCTTAGGGCAGAATTTTTTCTGAAACATCATTCTTTCTTTTTTATAGAAGAGAAGGAAGATGAGGAAAAACAGTACTATTAGTCCTCTCCTTTAAAACAGTAAGAAGCCGCCTGGGGGTTCAACATGCTTGCAAAAGGAAACCCTAGGACAACAGGGATTGGAGCACCTGGGCCCCACCTTAGTCAAACCAGCAGTTCACATGCGCCTGCGCTCCTCCAATGGGAGCAGTGCGCGGGCATTCAAACGCCCGCTAATCCCCAGCCAACTGAGCCGATCACTTCTGAGTGCACCCCCGAGGCTTTTGCCAGCGTGAAATTCCCCTGTGAATGCGGGAATGCCACAGGGGAAGGAGGGCGACCGCCTTTGCACCCCCTCCGCTCCGGCACGGGAGGCAAGGGCGGCTCTGCTCACAGCGCCCCCAGCCGGAGCCCGGGTCCACACCACCCCGCCGAGCTCCGGCTGGGCACAGGCAGGAGCCCCAGGGTAAGGTGACCAGATGTCCCGCTTTTGGCGGGACAGTCCCGATTTTTAACAATTTGACCCGCGGCATTTTAAAAAAGTCTCGATTTTTGAAAAGAATGCACGACAAGCTAGGGAACGGCGGGAGATAAACCAAATGTTTAATCAAGAACATCCCCCCCCCCCCCTCTGGTCAATGGTGTCCCGCTTTACCAATGTTAAAATCTGGTCACCTTGGGTCCCACTCACCCATGGAAGGGTTCGAAAAAGAGGGAAAACCAGCTGCTCTTATCTCGCCTTGAGCTAAACGGTCCCCGCCTGGTGCTTGAGGGCTCTCACAACAGATCGATGAAAGCAAACCAGCCAATGGACGCAGCAGCGCAGCGGGTGGATGAGGGGCCCGGGCCGGCGGGAGCGGTGTGGGGGGGGTGGGGGGGGGGACGGGAGCATAAGCAGCGACCCCATTGAAACCTAGCCCACACATGTGGCTACAGTAACTTAAGAATTCCCTCTTCCACTTCAAACCCAGGAGCTGACATGAACCCTCCACCTCCTTTTCTGGAAGGTGAACATTCAGGGCAATTTTTTACAATATTGACAATTTACAGGGAGATTCCTGAATCACTCTTTAAAGCAGCTCCATTTCATTGGCGTTCTATGCAGCCAGTGGACTTTGGAAATGGTGGGAAATAGTAAAGACTGTAAGATAAAACATGCAATTAACAGAGTCAATAAGCATTATTGGGCTCATCCTGGCATTGAAACATCATGTGATTCTGTGACAACCTGTTGGCTCACAGTAGACATGAGGAAAGCGAAGCTTGGACAAGAAAGAATTAGAGTGTGTTGGGGTAGGGGTGGGGGGTGGGGAGATAAAGCTGGAATTCAAACCCAAGTAAGTCCTCAGCTTCCAACCCTGCACCTTCAACTCCACCACAGGCATCGCTTAAGAGGATGTGGAGGTGCAGGGGGAACCTCTGAGAAAGCTCAGTGCAATAGATTCCAGGCTACACCACCCCGGGGTTGGCTCTTGAGTCAGATTTACTGACAAACTTCAGAGGTGATTGATTCTTGGAGTTTGAGAAGAACCTGGTGGGAGCTTTGGAATTAGCTGATGTGTGAGGTGATGGACTATTACAGTCACTGGGAGTTTTTGTGACTTAGCTGATATGCTTCTAAACTCTAACCACATTTTGACTGACAATTTAATTCTCCAATGGTTAAGCAAATATAGAAAGAATTCACCATGTAATTTAAAAATATACATGAAAATATTTCAATTTCCCAAGGAATATATTTGGTTTCTTACTACGAGTCAAAGGTATTACATGGATTTTTAAGCATAGTACTGTAATTTATGCCTACTGAGCATTCCTTATGCACCAGACACTTGCTAAGTGATTTACATAAATTCTCATCTAATCCTCCTAAAAGCCCTTAGGGTACTACGCAGTCTTTTTATGGCCATTTGCCAAGGTTACTTAGCCCTGCCCAAGGTCCCATAGTCAGTAGTCTTTCTAACTCTGAAGATGGAGTTCTTTGTCGCAGGTGGCTAACAGGCCTTCATACATATCCTGAAGAAGTAACCAGGAAAACAGTTTTGAGTTTATTGGCTCAATGCTAGTCCATGTCAAAAGAAAACATCTAAGAGTATGTATTATGTCTTGCCAATGATGTTGTAATCCACTCTTCCCATGAGATTGAAAGATGCCTGATCATCAGCAGTCCTCTCTGCTCAGTACAGGTTTGTTTTGTTTTGTTTTAAATTTTGGCTGCCACTGCTTTTCACGAAACCCGTTGCTCTTTGAAACTTGGCCTCATCAACTACTTGACCCCTCCTCCCAGTTTATCACCTGCCAGGCTGCTCCTTCTATTGAACTTCCTTGAATTGCAGAATTTTGTTTGTTTATACATGAATGTTCACAGTAGCTTCATTCATAATAGTCAAAACTGGAAACAACTTAAACGTCCACCAACTGATAAGTGAATAAATTGTGGTACTACTCGACAATAAAAAGGACAGAACTTCTGAAACATGTACTAACATGGATAAATCTCAAAAGCGTTATACTGAGTGAAAGAGGTCAGATTCAAAAGGTTGCATACTGTTCTGGTTCTATTTATATGATGTTCTAGACAATGCAAATCTAAACTATAATCTTACAAAGTAGGCCAGTGGTTGCCTGAGGGCAGGGTGGGACAGGGGGTGGAGGCATGATTGGAAAGAAGCACAAAGGAACTTTGGGGAGTGATAGCAGTGTTCTACATATTAATTGTGGTGATAGTTATACACGGGTACAAATTATTCCAAATTAATCAAATTGTATGCTTAAAGCGGGTATAATTTTTACATATAAATTATATATAACTTCAGAGATCTCTGCTATTTCCTCAACCAGTGAGGAGCAAACAGTCAGGGAATGTAGGAAAAATTGTTAATATACTACCAAATTGTTACTATAACAACAGGTCTAGACATATAGGCCAAATACTGTGCTTACTGCATTTTTTATTTTATTTTTTTCAGATTGCTTATTTCAGTCATTGCTTTAAATGTGAAGTACTTCATATGAAATTATGTTTGGAGGTTGAAGAAAAGTATGTTGAGCGTATTATTTGAAAATGTAACTAACATACTCTTTAAAAATAAACTAATATGATGCATGAATGATGTGATGTGGACTTGTACATCTGTAAACTATCTAATTGTTACCAACCAATGTCACCTCATTAAATTTAACAACAACAACAAAAAAGATCAAAAGCAAATAAATAAATAAATAAATAAATAAACTAGATAGAAAAATCTGCTAAAGAGTTAGGCTCGGAGGGAGAAAAACACAAAAGTAAGGAAGACTTTCATGAGGAGACATCACTCTTTTCTAACAACTTCCAGGATATTCCTGCTGAAGACTTTTAGAATTAAAATTAAAAATCACATTTCCCATGGTAAGTGTACACCAGAATATCATCTCAGCCTCAGCAACCCCAGGCAGATGAAGTTAAACTCAAAGGAGGATCCAGATAATAAATCCCTGATATTACCGACTTTGATTTAGAACAGACATTTAAAATTACCTACCCTCCTCCCCATCTCCCCATTTTGTGTTTTTCCTTTTGGTATTGCTATGCTGATACCTATGGTCCACTCTAAATACATACAACACACACACATATACACATACAAAATGCAAAAGAAAAAAAAATGTTCACATCAATACACCGTGACCTATTGAACACTGAAACTTTTTGTTTTAGCTTTTTATATAAGTATTTTCCTCTTATATGTTATACAGTTCCCTCCCTCATAGTATACTAAATATAATTTAGATACTTCTTAATGATTCTGGAGACAAAACTATGGGCCTCTATTATTCCATTTGTGCTATAACAGTGATTTTTTTGTGTGTGTTTAATAATTTTTTAATGTTTTAAATTACAGTTGACATATAATGTTATATTAGTTTCAGGTGTACAACATAGTGATAACATTTACATAACTTACAAAGTGATCAACCTGATAAGTCTGGTACCCATCTGGCATCATATATGCCCATTTTAATATTATGAACTATATTCCCTACTCTGTACTTTACAGCCCCGTGATTTCTTCCAGGGTTGTTACAATGAGTGAAGACTAAGGCTTACACTATACGAGTATGACCCACAGGCTCTAACACTGTTTAGTAGTAAGCAGGCCTCTTATGGAAAGAAATATGAAATTACTACATTCAACCATTTTTGATCTACGGTACAGTTACATATGGTGCAACTAATAACACTTTACATTAGACCTTCAGAGCCTTTCTCCATTGTCACTGTTCCTCGATCTCTCAGGACGGAATGCTTGTGTGTTCCTGCACTGTTTCTAATATTTGTCAGCATCCCATCTCTGCTGCTCACTATTGTTGTTCTTGTGTGTGTTTTTTAATCTCTTTTTTGTCCTTTCAACTTCAGGTGACACATACTTCTCTCCTTACAATCTCAATGTGTTGTTGTTGTTGTTTTTTTCTAATGCTGCCATTTCAAGCAAAATGACAATCACATCCTGTTGCATAAAATCAGTTATACCATTGGGTGAAAGAACAGTGACAGACTTTTTCTTTTTTTTTTAACTTTCAGGTTTAATAGTATCCTGAAAGAGAGGCATTAGTAAATATGAAAGGTATCAATTAATAGATAGCTAAATGTTTATTATTTCAAGAGTAATTTATTCTCTTCCAGAGGGTTTAATGAAGAAGAGTTTCTTCTAAAAAATAAATTCCCAGTTCAAAGAAAGAATTATCTTTAGGTCACTTGTGTGACAGACACAGAGTAACACCTAATTCTGTAACGCTGCTGACATTTGATTAATCCAAAAGGAAGATAAGATAGAATGTTGGAATTGTAGAATCATTTACTCACTCATTTCATTAATAATTATTGAGAGTCTTGTGCCAGAATTTTCTCCTTACCTAAAGAGTCAAACCGTGGCCCAGATTATTTTCTTGAGACACAAGTCAGCTCTGTTTCTAAAAGTGACTAACAGCTCCCATTTGAAATTATAACATACCATTAGAAAAATGAGATTTTATTTATTAGAATACGATTCATATACCATTTTTCTGAACATTGTGACTACATTGAGTATGTTAGCCCCATGTGGCATGCCCATTCATAGACTGTGACACAAAACAATGGATGTAAAAAGCAGAGGAGCTCCCACTTATTAGGCAGTGCTGTCTTTAAAATCCAGTCACTCTGTAAACAGTGCTCTAGATATTGCTGTTTGCTCACCCTTCTCAGTGCCCCAGGCCCTTGGCCATGATGAAATAGAGAAACTGACTCCCTTACCCTTTGGCTTTGGTTTGGTTCAGCCAGTGGAAGGCACTGACAGAACTGAAGGAAAAGATGGCAGTGGTTGAAGTGTTTTTGTTGATGTTGTTGGCAGTGGGTGTCGTTTCTCACCTCTCCCTCTCCTTGTTAGGCTCTGAGTTGGGTGCAGCAGGGCTTGACCATGGCTCTGTCAGGCAGCCCTCCCCAGCGGCAACACTTCTCCCTCCAGGTTCCAGCAACTGTTTCCCCCTCTTGCCCCGTGAGGCCCAGGATGGAAAGGGTCTCAACTGATGCTAGCTAGGGAGTGGTGTCATTATCCTCTACTTGGGATAGAATCAGGTTTTGTGGGGCATGAAACATATGTAACTTTGAAAGCTTTAAGAAAAGAACCCAAAACATTAGATTACAGATTTAGAGGCAGAGCCTTGGGAGAGGCCATGTGAGGGAAGAACCCTGAAGCTTAAGCTCCTTCTACAACTCTCTTGGTTTCTTAAAAACCTTGTGCATACTTTGTCAATAGTCCCTCATTAGCTTCCTCATTTACTGGAGTTGAATGTGCTGTTTCCTGTGCTGGGATCCTGACTGATACTTACTGCCTGCCTAATGATAGATAAGAATAACTCAGAATGTTTCTCTATACATAAATTGAACAGTTTCCCAAATATTTTCTTTTCTCGCAAAGATAACTACCATGCTGAATTAATTTGCTTTACAGTAGAGATGCATAATCCTAATTTGGTGAACATTTTTTTCTTATGTATAATGTATAACTAAGAGGATATGTAGGAATTTGAAATTTATATCAAAGCATTTCTTACTGTCCCTTGGATTGTATACACATCTTGATTAGTATACTCAAATCACTGGCTAGTTAGTTCTTAAATGTAATAAAGAAGCTTAGCCAAACTGGGAAATGGAAATGTGCTTATCGTGAAGTATCAAATTAGTTCATTTTTTATTGACTCAGAACCAAAAAAGTATGTTCATTATGCAGTTTAAAAAGAATGACTTGCACAATAACGCATGCTGAAGATCAAGAATACATACTTTAAAACAATATAAAACCAGCAGCGAGTCTCAGACTCTAAGTACTAAAGTCCTGAAGAAGAACCTACAATTAGGTCATCCCTACATAAAAATGATGTGGGGATGCCGGAATAGCTCAACAGGTTGAGCACTTACTTTGCAACTGCAAGGTCTGGGGATCGAATGCCCACCCTGGCCCATGCAGACCCATATGTTGAACTGTGGTGGTAAAGGTTCTCACTTCCCATGAGGATGGCCCCCAGTTTGGTTTCTACCCCTTGTAGCCCCACATTCACCTGTGTGGAATGAAACTATGTCACAACTAATCATGTACAACTATGAATACTGCTCTGGGCCCTTTCTCTCCTTCTCTCAAAAACAATAAAATAAACATTAAAAAAAAAATGATGTAACTGGGGAGAAGAGGCTGAAGTAGCCCAGGAGAGGACTGACACAGCAATGCCTTTCCTCCCACCAGGCACAGCCACGTCCACGGTAAGGCAACTGAGACCACGAAGAAAGAGGAACTTGGAGGTGGCAGCTCTATAAAGAGGAAAGCCCCTCCCACACAGCACAGTTGACTCTGGGCTGCCTCGGAAACTTCTAGTGATCTCAAGACTCCATAATTTAAGGTTAGTTTAACTATGTTAGTGGACTTATTTCAAGTAAATGAAACAATCTTTATCTTTCCAATTAATGTATACTTCCCAGAAATATCTCAGTTTTCTAAAATTTCTAGTGGTAATTGTTGACTTCCTGGCACTACTTTTCAAAGAAGCAGAATGCATGTTTTCATGATGAGAACACAGGAATACTAATTAGGGATCAAATTTATCCTCTCAAAAATGCCTCCTCTCTCGTAGGGTATTGATAAATTCATGTGAAATGATATATGTGAACATGCTTTGAAAATACAAAGTATCCTAAGACAGTGATGGTTGTCATATTAATAGCCTGATAGTTTGCTGATGTTTCATAGCCCAAGTTTAAATTACAGAAACGAAGCAACTAATTTATTTATGATTCTCAGTTGGTAAGATGAAGATGAAAATGGCCATATTAATTGCAGGTCCTAAAAGAGTTAATGTGTTGGCAGAACTTGGCATATCATTGTTTGAGCACTCATACTTCAATATGTCATGACTAGAATAAAGAAAACAAACAGAAGGCTGCCTTAAAAAAAACCAAAAAACTTTTGTTCCCTCAGATCTTAATGTATAGGATATATGCAATGGGGTATAGAGAATATGTTTGGATCACTCTGTGTAAAATAGCAACTCGCTTTCTATAACCTTTTCTTCTTTTATTTTCCTTCATAGCACTTACCATTATCTAAACTGTACTTCATAGTTATTGCTGTACTTTACTGTCTGTCTTTTCTTACAGAATGTTAGTTTGAACAAGAAGGTAGGTTTGTTCACTACTGTGTTCCTAACCCATCCCCAGTGCATGGTACCAATAAGTACATCAACCATATTTTTCAGAAATCCCTTACTCTCCTACCTATCAACAAGTAAGAACAAGATAACTGTGTAAATGGCCAGTGACTTGGAGGCAATGGTTTTTTCCTGAAGTCCTCAAGGAACAATTCTGAGACAGAAATTAAGGCCTATTTCTAGCTTTCTCAGATGATTCCCCAAAATCCAGTTTCTGAAAAACTCATCTTCTGAATTGTTTTGAGGATCAAATGAGATGTTTATAAAACATCTAGCACAGTATCTGGGGAAAAACAGGGAATGGTAAAGAACCTTAAAAGAAATGTAAAGAAATACAAATTCACATTTGAAAGTCAGAATATATTAACAAGTACAGTGAAAAATGTAAGGGTGTCCCAAAATTCATGCAAGAAGTAATTTTGATAGAAAACACAGGTTTATAATTAAAAATTGTAAATTTTCATTGTTCAACAATGAAAATGCATTGTTCTTTTGTGTAGTGCTCCATTTTTAATAACCCTGAACTGTCAGCTGTTACGCTGTCTTTTTCTTTCTTTGGCAACACTTTACTGCACAAATGATGCAAAATTCAAATCTTGTGTGAATCTTGGGACACCCTTTTATAAATTATCCTTTATTTGTCCATCCCCAGACAGCACTATTACTATTTTTTCTTTCTGACCATTTCTAAGTCCTTATATAATATCATTTTGTATATGCTGCTTGGTATGTCCTTCTTTCACTGAATTTATGCCAATAAATAATTTTCATAATAATATTGTTCATGTTTGCATTGAATTCCATCATGTCAATGTACCACAACTCTAATAGTTGTTATGTTCAATGCATTGCGGGCTGCAGATGACATACTTGTAGCTTACCTCTACACATATCCTTAACTATTTCCCTAGGATATGTTCCTAATTAGAAATCAAGGAAATGAAAAGAAAAACCACAATGAGATATCTTTACACACGCATCAGATTGGAGAATAATTAAAAAGAACAATAACTTGAAATAGTAGAGAGGTTGTGGAGCAATAGAAACTGTCAGACACTGATGATTGGTATGCAAATTGGTACCAATACTTTGGAAAACATTTTGGCATTATCTAACAGAATTGAAAATATGCAGATCCTATGAGCAAGCAATTCCTCTCAGCGTAATCCCTAGAGTAGCAGTTCTCAAAATTATGGCTTCAGAATTCCTTGTCATGCTTAAAACATTAAGGACTCCAAGAGTTTTGTTTATCTAGGTTATATCTGTCAACACTTATTGGTTAGAAATTAAAACTGAGCAATTTTTAAAGTTCAACAGTACTCAGGACACATTCTATTAATCATCAAACAAGACATCTCTGACTATCATGTTGCCTCTGGTGCTCCACTGTGCACTTGTGAGAGCATGAAAGTGAAAGGCAAAGAGCATCTCAGCAGTATTATGAAAACAGTTCCGACATTATGGACACGCCTAAAAGATCTCAGGAACTTCTGAGGGTCCCCAGACCTCGCTTTGAGAACTGCTGTACTCCAGACGCTCATAAACATTGTTCCAGAACGTATGTTCGTAGCAATGTTGCTTGTAATAGTTCCCATAAGAAACAGACCCAGATCCTACAACAGTGAAATAAATAGTTGAACTGTGATACATTAATAAAATAAAATATAGCAATAGAAATGAGTGAGTTTCAGTTGAACACAATCCATGGATAAATATTATAAACATAAACTTGATTGAAAGACTCCAGACACAAATGAGAACATAGTATATACGTAATTCCATTTGTATAAATTTAAGAACAAGGAAACTAATTTGCATTGCCTTGGGATATGTTCATAAGTGGTAAAACTATAAACAAAGGAGAGATGTGATGACCATAACAGTTAAGGTTAGTGGTTATTTCTTGTGGTGCAGATCTTGTCTCTAAATTTTTTATATTTTATTCACTGTGGATTTTTTTCATTAACTTTTATTTTTAAAAATATTGCAATAATATATTGATTATCGTGTATTACTGAGGTTTTTTGGCACCCCCTTTATCTTTGTTCCTGAGGTAAGTGCCCCACTCCCATCACCCTCACAGTGGTCCTGGAGGTGAGGAAGGGGAGGGAGGTGTGATCAGAAACAGACCCCCCAGGAGACTCGCGAGGTGGCAGCAATATGCTATTTCTTGACCTGTGCCTAGTTATGCAGGTGCTTGCTTTATAATTATTCATTATACCTTATTTTTATATCTTATACACTTTTCTGATGCACGCTATACTTTACAACAAAGCATTTCTTTGCTTTCTAATGGCAATGAACATGTTTTACATACTTATTGGCCTTCTATTTTTCCTCTTTTGTGGTTTATTTCAGCTAACATTTCTTAAGAACCTACCAAGTGCCAGGGACCTCATAAGAATCTTATAAGGTGGTACTGTCATCCTCAGTTTACATTTGGTAAAGCTGCAGTGTGAAAAGCGATTTGTCCAAGGTCATGCACAACTGGCGGGATCAGAAGATGCATAGTAATATTTGTTCTATTCTTCTCCTTCCATTTCCTGCTCTGTTCCTTTAGGCTGAATTACACACACTCACACACACACACACATGGTCAGAGAGAAAGGAGGTAGGTTACTCAGACACAGCAAGAGCCTAGAAGCACATGGTGCTGCTAAGGAAGGTGGGGAGGAGGAGAAGCAGGTGTGAGAACTGGAAATGGATGGTGGAGACCAAGTAGTAGTGGCTGCTGACAGAGGCAGCTCCAAGGGAGCCCAGAGAACAGCATCAAAACTAACAAACGGGAGAAATTCACACTGCAGCTCACGAGGGCCCATAAAATTACGGGTTTTCATTCAGTATCTAATATCTTTATCCACTCTCTGGGTCTTCTGGCCATCAGAAAGAAAGATCCACTTGCTTTCCCCTCCCACAGAACTTGTGCTTATTCCTCACTCCTCCACTACACTGTCCTGGAGGTGGACAAGGGTGTGTGTGCCTGGGACCCTGTGTGTACTGGGGAGAGGGAGTCCGTGAGAAAGTTGTTGCTTCTTCACAATTGCAAAGTAAAACATTTCTTCACTTCTCACCCTTCTGTTCCTGGCAGGCAGCATGAGCCTCGGATGCCTTCTCTCTGCCTCAGCTTGCACGTTTGGATTGCATTTTGCAAACACTGTTCCTGTACAGGCTTGAGGTAGACAAGTCAGCACACTCGGGCTGAGGCTGCCCTAGTTACGATTATGCCTGGAGACAAGGC
>PVKE010039013.1:0-15201 GCA_004027555.1 Craseonycteris thonglongyai
AATGTCAGGAAAAAAAAGGAAAGAACAATTTCTTTTGCGATTGCAAAAAAAGAATAAAATACCTAGGAATAAACTTAACAAAAGACATGAATGAAGAACTTATATACTGAAAACTACAAGATATTATTAAAAGAAATTGAATAAGACACAAAGAAATGAAAAGATATTCTGTGTTCATGGATTGGAAGAATCAACATAGTTAAAATAGCATATTACCCAGAGCAATATACAGATTTAATGCAAGCTCCATCAAAAAAATAACATCAAATTTGAATGTAACCATATAAGACCCCAAACAGCCAAATCAATCCTAAGAAAACATAGCAAAGCCGGTAGTTTCAGATTCCCTGACTTCAAATTATACAACAAAGTGATAATAATCAAAACAACATGGTATGGCAGAAAAGGAAATACACAGGCCAATGGAACAGAACTGAAGCCAGAAAAAATTCTACAGATAATGGGCAAATAATTTTTGACAAAAGAGCCAAAAAACATCAATGGAGAAAAGAAAGCCTCTTCAGTAAATGGAAAATTGGAAAGACACATGCGAAATAAAAAATCAGGACTGCTATTTGTTGCCACACACAAACAATAACTCAAAATGGATCAAAAACCTAAACATTAAGGCCTGAAACAAATGCATAGAAGAAAACAGGTACTAAAACTTACGGACCTCAGTCTTAGGAAAGATTTTTTTAAATTTGACTCCAAAAGTAACATAAGTAAAAGCAAAAATAAATGAATGAAACTATATTAAACTAAAAAGCTTCTGCACAACAGAAGAAACCATTAACAGAACAAAAAAAGGAACCAACCCAATGAAGAAAGGTATTTGCAAACATTATCTCCCATAAGTGCCTAATATTCTAATATATAAAAAACTCATACAACTCAATAATAAAAAACAAACATTCCCATTAAAAAATTGACAAAAGGCCTGCACAGACACTTCTCCCATGAAAACAAACAGTCAACAGAAATATGAAAAAAATGCTCAACCTCACTAGGTAAAAGGGAAATGCAAAGCAAAATCACAATGACATACCACCTCACACATGATGGAATTGCTATTTTCAACAAGACAAATAAATGTTGGAGAGGTTGTAGGGAAAAAAGAACCCTCATATACTGCTGGTGACAATGTAAACTGGTACAGCCACTATGGAAAACAGTATGAAGGCTTCTCAAAAAATTAAGAATACAATTACCACACGACTCAGTGATCTCCCTTCTGGGTATCTACCTAAAAAATCTGAAAATATTTACTTCATAAAAATATATGTGTACGTACCCTTGGGTTCCTTGCAGCATTATTCACAGTGGTCAAGACATAGAAACTATCTAAGTGTCCTGATGATTGGATAATGAAGATCTTGTACATACATACAATGAAATACTAGTCAGACATAAGAAAAGATAAAATGCTGCCATTTGTGACAATGTAGATGAATCTTGAGAATATCATACTAAGTGAAATAAGTCAGAAAAAAGCAGTAAGAACTATATGATTTCACTCATCAGTGTGATATAAAACAGAAAGCAACAAATGAACAAACAAAACAAACAGAAATCCCTACCTTCATGAAGCTTATAGTTGAGTGGATGAGACATTAGAAAATAAATACAGTTATAAGGCTAGGGGGAATTGTAGGTACTGGTCAGAGTATTGGGTGGTAACTACAATTACACATAAGATTGCCAGGAAGGCCTCACTGAGAATGTAGCTGATGTTCATAGGCAGTTAAAGTAAAAAATCCACAAACTGGCAAATGTAAGCTCAGAATCCAAGGTTGAGTTTTAAACATCTTTTAAATCACCTCAATGACTTCCTTACATATAAAAAGTGATTAAGAAATAGGTTTAGGAATGCTGGGATTGCTCAGTGGGTTGAGCACTTGTTTGCAGCCCCAGGGTCCAAGGATTGAATCCCAGCCCTGGCCCTTGTAAACCCATATGCTGAACTGGGGTGTGCCCCCAGTTTGGTTCTCACTGGGGTGAGCTCCATGCAAGAGGCCCCCTGCCTGGTTCCTGACCTGCACAGCCCTGCGCCCACCTATGAAATGAAACTATGTAGAAAACCAATGATGTGCAACTATGGAGACTGCTCTGGGCCATTCCCCTTCTCCCTGTCTCTCTCCCTGTCAAAAACTAAACAAAAAAAAAATAAATCTTTAAAAAAAAGAAACAGGTTTAATAGAATGATATACACGGAAGACACACACTTAAGACACATGTTTAAAACACTGATAGTAAGACAAAACAGTATAGGAATAAAAAGCTATCTATATTTCAAATATATCTTAAAGCAATGTGGAATAATTTAGTCCATTTAAAGAACTAGTTGGGTCAAAGTGTTGAATAGAAATTGATTTGCAGAGTTAAAATGGTAAGAAAAGAGTCATTTGGTGGTGGGAGGGTAAAGATACAAAACAATAAAATTCTACAGCAGGGTTTAAAAAGTGGAAGCAAAATGCACCTCTGCAGATTTTAAAAGTATTTTAACTGTTTTAAACTTGATGTTACTTCTCTAATTAAATTATAAGTAAATTGGAATAAAATTTAGAATATGCTATAATTCATGAGTCTGCAATATTTAAGAAAACTTTGCAGATGGAATAATTAATAATAACAGTTAACAATTTTCCTTAACATCAATCTTCCCAAGGACAAGAGCTAACTTTCTCCATTAGGGAAAATTGCTACTTTATATAATTCAACTTTTCTTGAAAGATCGCTCGCTTTTGGCTAAATTTGACCCATTTCTCAAACTACAACATAAACATACAACTAGCATAGTATACACAGTATACAAAGAAAATTACTCAGCACTTAAAGACAGACTGACTATACCATAAAAATTTCTGTTCCAAAGTAGCAAGCATGGCACCATGTGACAAGTATTTGCTCTTGTGAAAAAAAAAAAATTATGGTCATAATCAGCAATTCTGGATCTATATTACCCAACGGCATCTAACTAATCTGAACATTAATCCTAGTGCTTGTCACAGGTTTTGACTTTTCCATGGCTATGAAGTTATACTGTACTTATAATCTTAACCTCAAGGAGAAAAAAATAAAATGGGTGAAATGCTAATCTCTACTATGATATCTCTCAGAGTCATGTGTCAACCATTAAAGGAAGCAAAATATTCAGCCTCATGGCACCAGATTTATTGAAGTGGTGTTTTATTTCCTCATTGAGCCTCAAAAAAGGATTTATAAAAACTTGCCAATTTATTAGAATGAGCTGTTGCTGATGATTATGGAAGTGAAGAGAAATCAAAGCCTGAGAACCTGGACAGCCTCTCGAAGCTGAGAAGAAGCCAGGAAGGAAAACAGGAACCTTGGCCCTACAACGCCATGAAACTGAAAAGTGCGAACGACCTGAATGAAGTCCTGGAAGCAGCTTCTCCCCCAGAGCATCAGCTAAGAACACAAGGTGACACACACCTTGATTTTGGTCTTGTGAGACCTGGAGTAGAGAAACCAGCTGAACATCCACACTTCTCACAGAACAGTGAGACAATTAATTTGTGCTGTTTTAAGTCACTAAGTTTGTGGCAATCTGTCCAAACAGCAAAAGTAATCTAATACATCCCCAGTTAGAGATCACTAGATTGAAACAGAGAGAGACATTAACTTGTCCATGTTCACATAGCTACCACTTAGCTGAACTGCAGTTGAAACATGCACAGTCTAACCTCAGAGCACATGATTTGATTAGTGCACTCTAACAAAGTTAGTCATTGTTATTATCATTATTACAGAGCACCTAGCACAATGCTCATATATGTAAATATTTAAAAAATGTTTCCTGAATCAATAAAGACACAAAATTGATGAGCAGGAGTGGGTAGAAATCTTAATTCATTTATGATAAATTATAGCTTCTTAGGTCCTGAGGTATATGTGGGGAACAACATTTTCATAAAAGCTTACAAGAATGTTTGGGCATTATATGCTTTATAAAATATGTGAGAATAAGCAACATGAATTATATTTTTTCTAAATATGCATTCACAGAAGGGAAAAATAATCATAGAATGCAGTACACTGGATGAGACTGGATTTTAGTTCTGCATTTCATTCCTCAGGAGCAGAACCGCTTCTTTAGAGTGATGAGGAGCTTATGCACATAATTACAACGTATGGTTAATGGAATTGGTATTTTTCCACGTAAAAGGAGAGGCTATATTTTTACAGCTCTCTTGGAACCCTTACCCATGACAAAGTCCTCCAAGGCCTCACACAAATTTCTCAAAGGGCAAAATGATAAAGTGACTAATAAAAATTAATTACAGTCTATTCTTAGGCATTATTAATGAAACTACAAATCTTACTATTTTGATTAGATTTTGTAGAGATGTTTACTGCCAAATTAGCCAATATCTACATTGAACTCTTGTTCCCAGAATAAACCTGCGTGTTGAACCATGTGACAAGTATTTGCTTGAAGTCACATGCAGGCAAAGGCCTGCAGGCAGAACAGAAAATTAGGTGATATTTACATTTCAGTCCTATGACCAAAAACTAATTCCCAATGATACTAAATTGTAAGTCAGCAAATGTAGGGTATTTACTGAGTGCTGAATGCTTGTCAGTGGAAACAGGTGGAATAGATAAAAATATAAGAAACACATAAGATAGTCTATATAAATTTCAAAACTGGGAGGCTAAATGTTAGGCAAGCGTTTAACAGCTGAAGAACATGTTTACGTATATGGGAATGCCAGCACACAAGAGAACCGGGAAAACCATTATAGCACATAGGAAGGGGAGCCTCTGACAATATATTAAACTTGAACAATACTGGGAATAGCCCAGCTAAAAATAATAAAACTTAGCTTTCCCCATGAATTTAGTGCTATAGTATGTGGGAAAAGAACAGCAAGTGCATAGTTACAGTAAATAAGTAGTTAATAGGGAAACCAAATTGTCATCACACAGCCCCCTTTCCCACACTTATTGATTCAGATGACACTACTGCTCAAGCTGTAAGTGAACTGACTTTGTGTCCTGTAAGTTACACCATCAAGCCCAGGGTTGTTCGTGTGTACTTTGGGTGTCTCCTCCTTTTCTCTTAAGTCTTCTAATTTATTTATGGACTCAATATAAAAATTGATTATGGGTTCTATGGGTTCTGCAAAGTAGGTGTTTAGAACACAGCTTAACAGAGTTAGTGCAGAGCTGTAGGTAGCTAGCAAGCTAAACATTCAACATTCCTTCCAATTGACATTCTTTAAATAAATTTTCAATAAGAAAAAAAACACACACACACAACAACAGGTGTTGGTGAAGATATAGAGAAATTAAAACTTTTATTCCTTGCTGATGGAAATGTAAAATAGTGCAAATTACTTCGGAAACTGTTCCTTAAAACAATAAATATAAAGCGACCATTTGACCTAGCAATTCCACCCCCAGGGAGATATCCAACAGAAATGAAAGCGTAAGTCATAAAAAACCTGTATGTAAGTGTTCATACCAGTAACAGCCAAAGGTGTAAACAACTCAAAGTCTATCAATGAATGAACAGCTAAAGAAAGTGTGGTACAGTCATTAATGAGCCATAAAAAGGAAATGCTGATATATGTTCCAACACGGATGAACCTTGTAACTTATGTTAAGTGAAAGAAGCCAGTCACAGAAAGCCACATACTGTGTAGTTCCATTTATATGAAATGTCCATAAGAGGCATATCTATATAGACAGAAAGGAGAGTAATGTTTGCCTAGGGCTGGGAGTAGAGGGGGAGAGGGAAAGGGGGAGGAAAGAATGAGGTGTGTCTGCTAACAGGGTTCCAGTTTTGTTCTGAGGAGACACAAATTTCCTAAACCCAGATAGTCATGACGGTTGTGCTGTGAATACACTAAAAACCACTGTTCTGTACACTTTAAAAGGGTCAATTTTATCATGTATAAATTATATCTCAATAAAACTGTGATAAAGGAAATTCTGTTGGCTTTAAAATCAAGTACGGAGAAAAAAGGTCATAGAACCTATAGTTAAAGGTAAGTTTGTCTTCTTTTCCTCCTAGTATCTGACTAAAATGACAATAGTTTTTAAAAGGTATGTGGTCAAGAATAAAGAGAACTGAAAAGAGGACAGTAGATGAAAGATTTCAACAAATTTGCACACACGTGCACTGACCAGTTGTTCCAATGCAGAATAATTTTGCTTAGTCCATGGCTTCTCTTTCCAAGTTTGCATAATGGTACTCACTACTTAATATGTCTATTATCTCACGGTGTCAAAGGCCATTATAAGGAAAATAAAGATCATATCTGTACTAGTTATCAGGATCTACAATCTTAGAAATGATGGGTTATCACAAACACAAATAAGGCTTTTCCTGCCACATGGATCTGATGGAAGCAGAATCAACTAGAATGCCACCACAATGCATTCCGGTGGAGGTTTCACACATCTAAACGACTGGTACCTTGTACAGAAATGCAGATAACAACGTCTTAATTCTGCTCTGCAATTAGGTCTTTATTCAAAACAACAGTTTATATATTTGGCATCGCTTACATAACACCTAAAAGGCACATAATTGAAAATGAAAAGGGCTTAAATTTGGAGCTGAATATATTTTTATTTATTTATTTATTTATTTTTGACAGACAGAGAGAGAGAGAGAGAGAGAGAGAGAGAGAGAGAGAGAGAGAGAGAGAGAGAGAGAGAGAGAGAACTGAACTGGGGGAACTCCCAGTTCAGCATATGGTTCCACACGCGCCGGGGCTGGGATTCGATCCCTGGTCCCCGGCGCTGCAAAGTGAGCGCTTAACCCACTGAGCCATCCCGGCTTCCTCTAGAGTTGAATATAATGATTCTGTTTTTCACAGACACAGGAATTCTGTGAGGGTCGAATCATGTCAAAAGAAAAGGAACTTCTCACTAAGAAGGAATTAACCTAGGGAAGGAAATATATCATATGCTTCCTATGGAGCTCATATTATCCAAGCACTGATGACTTAATGACTAGTATTACAACTAGCCAATATTTGCAAGGCAAAAATCACTCAGCTAACCTCAAACTATGCAAGTGGCATTATGATATACAGGGTCCAGCAGAAGTAACACCCTTTTTAAAGTAGTAGAGTATGCCTGACTGTGATAGTGTTATGTTACAGAATGACATGCTTATGATTTTGTAATAAAAGTTTTGGTGTAGATTACCAGCTCATAAAAAAGCAGGTCCAGGCAGACAGGGAAGAGGAGCTCATTCTGTCCCCTACAACCAGTTTAAGGTGGGAGCAGAAGAAAGATGGACAAAGAGTACTCTCCCAGAAATAAAGATTATGATAAATTGACACTTTTGAAAAAAATAGTGGATTTGTTGGAGCAGTTTAAAAAAGACTACAGATGGGTTTGTAATAAATTATGGGAGTGAACTCATAAAATGAATATGAATATCAGGCAATCCATCTCTCACACATGCACCCTTACACAGTCATGACAAGTCAAATGTTAATTATGACCTCAGCTAAAACTGTGATATAATAACCATATTAGAAGAAATCACTTGGAGGAAGTGACAGTGTAACAGAGCTAATTCCACAAATTCCATAAGCAGAACCAATGAGATAATGTCTAAAAGTGAGAAATTAAGATGAAACATTTTAAGTCTATTATCAACTGGCAGCAAATACCAAAATACCTACACAAGTGAAAACTGATTTCTTCTGGGAAAGGATATAGGGTTGTCAAAGGGTATGTAGGGGTTTTCTTCACAAGTCTTTCAATTTTATTTGATGTTTTCAATGAAACCATATGCATGATTAGTTTGAGAAAAATATTTAAATAAAAGAAAATATTTATTACTCAGGGTAATAAAATTACTTAGAAATGTGCCACTTCAGTATTTGATTAATAATTTTACCAAAAAATTACCAAATCCAATTATATTCCCCACCCACCCATACACATACTTGCTTACTGTTGCAACCACGTGTTTGTGTTTTCCAAACACCTTTTTTCAATGTAATCCTTTCTTCTTAGAGTGCAAACCACCTGTGGGAATACTACCAGTTATCCAAAGCCCTGCTCAAGTACTACCTTCCTCTTCCATAAAACCTTTCTGATCATCTGACTTAGAAATGATTCCTCCTTCTCAACCCCATTTTATTTTGCGCATCCGGCTCTCTGTGTTACATGTTCTATTTTCTTAATAAAACTGTAAGCTCACTGTTGGCAAGACAGTATCCTGGCTTTCCACGTGAGAAATAAAATACCAAACCTAAAGTCATTTCAATTTAATAGCTGTAAAGCAATTTTTTTCAATCACTGATTTCATATCAACAGAAAGAGTCCTATTCTATATATAAAGTATTATATATATATATATACACACACATACACACATATATGTATATATGCTAAATCCATCATAAAATATAAAAAATAAAAATTACTGATAATCGCAAGACAAAGCAGAAATATTTCCAAATGAATTTGTGGAAGGCTTAGTTCATCTTGTGTAATCTACCAACTCAATCGACAATCAAAAGTTCAAGTAGTTTCAATTAATTTGGGTAAGAATTTTGAAATCTTTATCTTAACTCCAAAATAAATCTATTTTTAATCCTTTTTCTTCCCCCTTCCTAATCATTAGGCAGGTAAGTGCATGTATTGTTCTGTAACTCTCATAATTTTTTTAGAGACAGGGAAGTTAGGAGACAGAAATGGTAAAGGACTGATTTTAAGCTTGAAAGTAAAACAAAGTTGAGGGAATCACACTAAATGGCTTGTCTTCTTATAACCAAGAAAACAAGGGGCAGGACTCAGGGCTGAGGCATCAGGGACAAGGATGAATTGGGATATGAGCATAGGGAAGAAAGAATGCATTTAAAATATAGATGCTTGTGTCCCATCTGTAAAGATGGTGCTTTAATTGGTATAGGGTGTGAATTGATCTCTGGGAATTTTCAGTGCTTCCCAGGTAGTTC
Organism: Craseonycteris thonglongyai; assembly: GCA_004027555.1. Lineage (NCBI taxonomy): Eukaryota > Metazoa > Chordata > Mammalia > Chiroptera > Craseonycteridae > Craseonycteris > Craseonycteris thonglongyai. The sequence continues at coordinate 8,955 of PVKE010039013.1, forward strand.
TCATGGGCTCCCACAGTTGAGAAACACTGGCTTAATACTGATTATTATATGACCGACATTGTTCAAGGTGCTTTACATGGATAAACTCAACATCCACAATAAGCTCAGAAAGTAGACACTACTATGATCTCTATTTAACAGATAGGGAAACTAAGTGTGGTGGTTTTAACATATCTAAATAGCCTGACATGTCTCCTTTCAAAAGATGAAGACTAGTTCCCCTCCCCTTGAATACAGGCCACGTTAACAATTTGCTCCTAGTGAACAGAATGGGGTACAAAGGATGCTATTTGACTTCTGGGGCTAAGTCATTAAAAGGAGAGTTTCCGTCTCTCTTGAACGGCTCACTCTGGGAGAAGCCAGACAACAGCCATCTGGAAAGGCCTGTATAGAAAGAACCTGAGGCCTCTTGCCAAAAAAGACCCAGCACTAAATTACCTGTCAGGTGAGTGAACCCCCTGGGAAGTGGGTCTTCTAGTCTCAGTCAAGCCTTTAGGTAATTGCAGCCGTTGCCAACTCGTGACAGTCAGTAGTAACCTTCTGATAGTAACCTTCTAACAGACCCTAACCTGTACTGATGCTTGAAAGTAATCAGAATGAATACAAAGCCTAGGCTGTGGGCCAGGCATGTCCAACCTGCTGCGCAGGACGGCTTTGAATGTAGACCAACACAAATTCTGAAAACATTATGAGATTATTTTTTTGTGACTTGTTTTATTTTTTAGCTCATCAGCTACTGTTAGTGTATTTTATGTGTGGACAAGGCAATTCTTCTTCCAATGTGGCCAAGGGAAGCCAAAAGTTTGCACACCACTGCTCTAGGCCACATACCATTTCTTTCTTTCTTCAACATGAAGATTATACTGCTTATACCTCATTAGAGTTGGTGCTGGGGCATTAAACTAAACAGTGAGTAACCCTTAATAGAACCTATAAGGAATAAATTCTCAAAGAAAATCAGTGTTAAAACACAAACAAAAAATCATCTATAAAATAAAGAAAAAACATCCTAGTAACATTTTTTTCCATTGTTGATTATTTATTTTAAACTTATCCCTTACTCTTAGCTGTGCTAGTCATGAAAGATTTCTAAGACAAAAACATATCAATTCTGTAATAATGATTTTTATCCCAGAGACCACCTAATTAGCATCCATTGTAGGCTTTTCACTATTAATTTTTACTCATACACTTATTAAATTGTGATACATTTTTTAAAAGCTCATGTTGTGGACTGAATTTTATCCCTTCAACATTCATAGGTTGAAGCCATAACCCCCAGTGTGACTGTACGTGGAGATAGGGCCTTTAAAGAGGTAAAGTTACATGAGGTCACAAAACTGGGGTCTCTAATCCAATAGGACTGGTGTCTTCATAAGAAGGGAAAGAGACAGGAGAGCACATGCACAGAGAAAAGGTCAGGTGAGAACACAGTGGAAAGGTACCAACCGCAAGCCAAGAGAGAGGTCTTACCAGAAACCAACCCTGCCAGCACCTTGATCTTAGACTTCCAACCTTCAGACTAATGAATCTACAAAAACAAACATGAAAGTCACAACTTCAGCCTCATTCCCCATCTCCTTTACACTGACATTCATTTTACTCATCTGTTTATAACACAATGAGCTTCTCATCGAGGCCTCACAATAATCTTCCCCTTTTGACTTCCATTATTTGTATTAATGGGCCAATTGTCAAGATGCCCCATCAATATCTCTCTTCTTCAATAAAAACAGCTGGATTTCTGAGACAGACAATTTATAAAGTCCCCACAAAGGAATCATCATATCCTACCAAGTTAATAGCATCTGAGCCTTTGGGCTAGATCCAAAATTCAACTGGTAGGGAAAGAGTCATTAGTCATTCACAGAACTTTCCCAGAAAGTTGAAGACTGCGTTTTTCTTTCAGGACAAAAATCAGGTTTGATAGGCAGAAGCATATTAAAATCCAAAGGCCTCCCCCTAGGTACAGATAGAAAAGAAAAAAAATTGAATTACTGAAGGCTAAAAAATAGTTGCCTTAGGCCTCGTCAAAGCCCAGAGTTTGCAGGGAGTGCTCCCTGGTGCTACTTCACCCAACCTTGCCTCAAAACTTTCTTCCTAACTTATTAGTTTCCATTCACCACAGTCTGACAACCGCCCTTTGCCACGATGGCCCCACCAGTTCTGTGGGCTTCATCAAAGGTATGGCCACGAGAGTCTGCTCACCACACTACACCTCCCTGACCCACTGTTTTTCAAGTCACCTAAATTCAAAACCTTAGACTTATCTTTGACTCCTGTCTTACTCTCATCATCTAATTATTAGCAACTGTGTTCTGTTCATGTTTACTTTCTATCATCTCTGTCTCTGGTAACCTTCCTTTAAAATTCCATTACCAGTTTCTGTTTGGGATGATTAGAAAGTTCTGAAAATGAATAGTGGTGATAGTACTGTCAATGTACATAATGTCACTAAAATTGTACACTTAAAAATGATTAAAATGGTAAATTTTATGTTATATATACTTTACTGCAATTAAAAAACATTCCATTGTTAACTATTCAATAGATACAGGTCCTCAGGATGATGACTTAGATTTCTGCCAGTCTTCTAGATGTTCTTCCCATACCGTTTTCCCATCCAGCCATCTGACAAGCAGTGCCTAAAGTAATGCTTCTATCATATGACATCTTTCTTTAAAAATTTACTGTTTATAGATAAAGATTAATTCCTTAACCTAACATTCAAGACCCTCTACCATCTAATCTCAGCCTACTTCTTAAATTATATCTTTTGCTAAGGTCCTGGTAGTTGTGCACACCCCTGTCTTACACTGACAGTATTTCGCTCATGCACCTTCCTCACCTAGATTTCCCTCTTAATCCAAGTTAATCTTGTGTACCTCGATTTTACTTTTACCACAAAGTATTCCCTGACTGCCATAATCCATCCAGATTGAGTTCCCTCTTTCCTTGTTACTACTGACTAAATGTGTTTATCACTTACTTAAAATACTGTATAGAACATACACCACACATATCCTACCTCCTCAAGTAAATTGCACACTCCTGGAAATCAGGATGTCTAATCTGTTATTTCTTGATATCATCCTGTACCTAAGTAGAAGGTTCCAAATAACTACTGATGGACTGATCCAATTCCAAGTCATGGAATAACAATAACCTTGCCTCAAAACTTTCTTCTTAATTTATTAGTTTCTATTCACAAATGTTAATAGAATACCCTCTGCCAGAGTGGCCCTTCCATAATCAATTATGAGGTAGAAATATTTGCATTTATAATATAACAGATTTTTAAATAGGAAACATTTATATAAAGGAATTTCTAGTTAATCCTAAATTAAATAAATCTTATCCTAAAATTTTTTATAGCTTGCAATTTATATCTGTTCTCAAAACACACCTGAGATTAAAATTAAAAAAAAGAAAACATATTACTGGCCCAACAAGACAAAGATAAAAGATCAGAGTCATGGGATATAGCCAATCTGAGATAATTATACTAAAAACCTCAATTAAGGAAGGCGCAGTGTTGCAATGAGAGATAAGTTTAACATGACAACAAGAAAGAATTATTGCTGAAAGGATGAAAGAGTCTTTACACTCTCTCTCTTAAATATTAATTGTCAAAACCATCTCTTTGACAGAGCAAAAGGTCTTGTAGAAATCAATTTTAGGTAGAATTTTTTGATAAATAGCTGGTACACAGATATATTGGTTTGCTAACTAAAAAATACTGTCTCAGAACTTTAGACACTAGACAAGTCTAAAGTCAATGATTTGTTATAAAAACGAAAGCATCTAAATGATGCTCTTCTACACAGAGGGCCTCTGTTGATCTTTAAGAGTAAAGGATGATCACAGGGGAAGCTGGGATGGCTCAGCAGGTTAAGCACTCACTTTGCAGCCCTGGGAACCACAAACTGAATCCTGGCCCTGGCCCATGCAGACCCATATGCTGAACTGGGGTGTGCTTCCCATGCAGAAGGCCTCCAGTTCAGTTCTCACCTCCCAGTTTGGCTCCTGGCTCAAGAGGGTGTGCCTCTCATGTGGGAGGCCCCCAGCCCAGTTTCCCTCCAGCACAGCCCCCGCCCATCTGTGTGGAATGAAACCATGTAAAAAACTGATGACGTACAACTATGGAGACTGCTCTGGGCCCTCCCCATTCTGTCTCTGTCAAAAACAATAATAAAATAAATCTTAAAAAAAAAAAAAAAAGATTTCCTACATGGAAATGAATGTCTTGTTCTTACTCCTATGGCAGTCATTAGTCAGAAAAGAATTTCTTTGGCTGAAAAGCATCATGGCTTTTCAATAGTGCGCTGCTGAAGTATTCATGTACTAGTGGTCTTAGAAATTTAGTAATGGTATACATAGTCAGTTTAGCATTATTTTAGGGTGGAAGATGAGGGTCTAGTGTAAAATAGCAAGATGGTGGCTATTATGGAGAGATCACAAGTATGTAAAAGCTTATTTTAATATTTCCAGTTTAAATATTTAAAAGCTTGGTTTTAGCTGAAAAACAGAATTGTTTTGATTCATGAAACGATTTACTGTACTAACCCTGAAAGAGCTGAATGAATCGAGGATATAAGGCCGAGGTGATCACACTCTCTGGCAGCTCCCGTAGGAAGAGTTTTAACAGACTGGCTGCTGAGCAGACGTCTCCCTCTTTCCCAAGCTCCACGGGTACTCCACTCTCGAACTTTAATCGAAGTTGTTCCACCACCTTCATATTGCCGTTCACCCTAAAAAGGCCTTCCTGGGTGAGTCCTGTAACAGCAAAGTAGACACACAGAAAATAGAGGTCTCTCAGAGACACTCAGTATTCCCTGAATACCATAATAACCAAACACTGGAAGAGTTTCACATTTTATAAAAAATGTTTTCTTGGAATAACACATTTTTGTATCTATCACATATCAACTAAAAAGATCATATATGATTGTTATAAAAGCTGACCTCTATTAAAAATAAGGCTAGTGGGGAAGCTGGGATGGCTCAGTGGGTTAAGCGCTCACTTTGCAGCCCCAAGGACTGAGGTTCGAATCCCAGCCCCGGCCTGTGGACCCATATGCTGAAGTGGGGAGTGCCCCCAGTTCAGTTCTCACCAGGGTGAGACCCTGGCCCAGTTCCTGCCCTGTGCAGCCCCGCACCCACCTGTGGAATCAAACTATGTGGAAAAAACCCAATGATGTGCAACTATGGAGACTGTTTTGGGCCCTCCCTCTTCTCTCTGTCTCTGTATCTCTCTCTGTTCAAAACAAAAATAAAATCTTAAAAAAAAAAAAAAAAAAGGTTAAAACTCATATAACTATGGAACATATACCACTCTACAAAGAAATTTCAGTCATATAATATTGCATAGTACGTAACAGAAACCTACCCTGGGCTCCAACAGCAGCTTAGCATTTCAAGAACAACTATTTAAAAAAAATAACGTGTATGTAAGAAACTTCTGAACTATACATGATTACCTTTGTAATAATTACTAAGCATATATCTTTAGTAATCACTAAATGCAAAGTATTAATATGAGACTATAAAGCAATATAAAATGAGTTCCTTCCCTTAGCAAATTCATGGGGATATCAGTTTTGGCTGAGGTCAGCAGAAAAGGCTTCATGGAGGATCCTGTAGCTGTTTTGCATAATCTTTGGCTAAAACATAGGCAACATGGAAGGGCTGAGTCTGATGTACTGTGAAACAAATGCTGTTTAAGTTTTAGGGCGCCTCATTTGTTTAGGTCCTTCTGAGTGCTCTGTTCAAATTAAGTATTCTTAATTTTGTATTCTTTTTCATAGAGGACCCAAAAAGATTACGCTTTAGGACCCACAAAACCTTGATCTACCGTATCCCTGACAGAAAAGAACAAGTAATATGAATTGAGAAGCAGAGATAGCATAAAGAAAGATGAAAATATGGCAGTGTTTAGGTCAAAGAGTGATAGGAAGATGAAAATATGGTGTGTTTAGGTCAAAGAGTGATGGGGTAATTACATGAAAGAAATGGGATAGGGTTATCAATGTCAAGTTAAAGAGTGAAGATTTTATCATTGGAGCACTAAGTGTATGCGTGTGGAGAGACTTAATATATGCAAAGTTTAAGGAAGACCTATTTAGCTAAGAGATAGAGAATTGAGATAGCGAGCTTGCCCTCTGAAAACTACATTTTACTGTAAAGCAGTAAGATAAGTTATGGTGGTAAGGAAGTGAAAAGGAGAGAAGAAAGATGATTTGGTAAC
>PVKE010039014.1:0-15200 GCA_004027555.1 Craseonycteris thonglongyai
TTTTTATGTTTTCTTTTATGTTTTTTTAAATGATTTTATTATACGTGTGTTTTTTATTTACTTTGTATTACGTTTTGTATATATGTTTCTTTGTGTGTATATAATTTGTACAATAAATTTATTATTTTAAAATTATTTTTGTTTATTATTTTTTATTCTTGTTCAATAATAAATATCCTTAGAAATAGCTGGTGCCTGCTGCCCTACCAATATTTTAGAACGCGCCCTAGGGTATAAAAAGGTTGGGAACCCCTGGTCTAAGGTATATATTTCTTTTTTCAAATCTCTTGGAAGAAGGATTCTAAGAGCTTTTTCAGTTAGTCTTGAAACTTAATCGAGATGGACCACTGAGGTCATATCTATCCCTGAACAAATTACAACGGCTACAAGAATGACACATGCTGACCCATTCACACCAACTGAGGACACTTCTGGATTCAAGGCACAGTGAACTGAGGTGCAACAGATAGAGCCAGAAGAAAATCTGGATATCTGCAAGGAAAAAGAGAAAATGGACTCTAGAAATGCTACTATACCATCTGTTATTGCAGTTTGATTTTCAATATTTACATGAAAAAAATTGTACTGTTAAAGTAAAAATTACAAAGAAACATATTTTTGTGTTTACAAGATGATTACAGGATTTATAATTTGAAATAAATATCAATTCCCAATGTGTTATATTGATGTGGTTTGGTAACCAAACTTTGAAGTGTAGAATGATCATTTTTTCTGTTATTTCTTTTATTTATGTAACTGCATATTATCTCCTGGTTTTGAGATTACAGTAAATTCGAGGCCCTTTCTGAATGTAAGGCTCTGGCCAAATTGTGAAATAGAAAAGGCAGCCGCTGCCACCACCACTGTCACAGGGTTCCTACTCTTTTTTGTCCTTTTAGCTTCATTAATAAGTTTTCAAAGATAATCACAAAATTAGAAAGTTATACATTGATTGATGAAAAAATATATAAATATCACTCCCTAGATGGTACTCAGAAAAGAAAACTTGTTTAGGAATAATTACTTAATTTCAATGCAGGTGAGTGCACACTGCAGTAAAGAGCTTTGCAGATTGGAAAAAAGCCAAGCTTAGCTCCCTGGAGGATTGTAGAAGCAGTTTATTTTAAGTATGCTAGTGTTAGGGGATTATCTTTCTAATAAGATGAGATCAAAGAGGAATCAACAAACAAAACTAAGAACCTAGATGCTGTTTCTGAGTTCAAAAGTTCATCAGTGTGCACCTCCAGGCTTCCTATTGCCTTATGCTAGGGTTTATACAGAGTGTTCCCAATATGCTGTAGCTTGCAGAGAAGCCAGTAAGAACTTCTTTGATATTTCTAAGCATAAAGGTACCCTCTAGCTTCCACATAGACTATGTTCTAAGTGTTGAAGTTGCAAGTTATTTATTTAGGATGCACTTTGCATCTTCCTCAGACACAACCAGATAGCTAAAGCAGCTCAAATGAAGTTCTGTCCTGACAATTTTGGAAATGTAAGTGGCGTGCCACAATTTTCTTTTAAGAAATGTATTCAGAATTTCAGCTTGGAACTACCGTTTCCATCAGAGTAGAAATATTTCAGTTTCTAATCCATAGGCCAGGGTCCTAAGCTCCAAAAGACAGAATAAAGATAAAATATGGAATAGTAGGGAATCTATAAGTGAAAAACCTACAAAACACAAAGAATAGGAAATTTCCTTCTCTCCTCCTTAACACTCCACTCTTTACCTCCATAGCCCTGGGCTCTTCTCAAACTTGGGTTTGAGAAACTTGCCCTCCTAGCTGACCATTTATAAAATAATGCCTACCTCATCATCCCAACTTTTCTTTTGTCGTAAAATTAAGCACATCCTCATTTTGAGATTTCATAAAATGTGTTATTCTAGGCAACAGTAAACAGCAAATATTTAGAAGTATAGCTTTTTTTCTGACTTTTTTTTTACTTTGTATTATATGTAGATCATTAAAACTGCCATTAATTCAAAAATACCATATTTTTACAATGGTTAAGATCATACTAAGAAGGATCTCCTACTAGCCTTAGAGACATGAGATGACTTATGAATATTTCAAAATAGCCTGGCCTCTAATGAGTATTTTAAAGCACAAGAGAATATAAATTAAGAATGTGTCACCTATTTCTATTACTAGATTGGAAATGGTTAAAATTCATTTTATGTTGCTTAATTCAGAAATGAAATAAAAATTTTTAATTGCATATTTGATGTAACTGCAAATAGATATAATCAAGCAAGTCCAGAACTAGTTACGCTAGAGCATGAGACAATTTGCCAATGGGATTAAAACAAATAGTCATATAAGATAAGAAATGACCTTTGGGTAGAGAAAAAAAAAAAGAACTGAAGAAAAGGATATTCATGTAGTTTAGAGAAAGAGAAAAGAATGGCTTCAGGAAAACAATTGTTTTACAAGAAGAGAGAAAAGTCTACTAGAAGAAAAGGGGGCATGCTTTATTTCCTATTCTCAAAACAGATGAGTATTTGGAAAACAATGTAGATTAAGAATTGTCAAGATAATGAGAATGAAGTAGATAATTCAACTTCTTCCCATCACTAGCATTAGGAAGAAGTATGCTTGGAATTGATGTAGAAACATTAAGGACGGCGGCACCCACATCATCAGCCAGCTAACCTGGGCAGTGTTTTGGCTGCTCTCAAAATCCTGAGTTTGCTGTCTTATGGTAAGTAGTGGTTATATACTAACCACAGAATTACTACTATTAGTTCTTTCATGCTATTATTATTAATGTTATTTTCTCAGAATAGTGTCAAAATTCCTACTTGTATTAAAGACATTCTGAGGCATACTAGAAAACAGGACATATGCCAATATATTCAGTTCATAAAACTGATCTGAAAAATCATGTATGAGAGAACAGAAATGCATATGATGCAAATCTAATAAAGTGAAAGAACCACATTTCCTTTGCTACTCTAAAAACACTACCCAGGTTGTTAAGTGCATATAATTATAGACAGTATGAATATATATATATAGGGTTTTCTTCACTATAAAACAAAGTACTTCCTGAAAATTTCTGTAACATCCATAACTTTTTATCAGGAGCAATTTATTGAAGCTGGCTTTCCACAGTCAACAAGAAACTAGAGTGAGATGAAATGAGATTTATACAGTTATATATATATATATATATATATATATATATATATATATATATATATATATATATATATTATGATATGAAAACCAGCAGATGGCACTGTGTTAGGCTTTATCTACAATTTTCATTGTTCAGTAATAGGCTTGTGGTTAAACCTTGGGGAAATGCAATATAGCACTTTGGTGTAGTATCTTCTAGAAAATAATTAAACATGCCAGTAAAGCTTGTTCTTTTACCGAATTTGTGATTATGATCGTTTCTTGGCTCTCTACTACACAGAGTGTAAAAATCCAACAACCACAATAATCTATGCTGCTATCTGCTTAACCAGTGAATGAAATAACCACTTTGGGTAGGTGGGAAGAAAGTGTCTTCTAATTTTTAGATTTCTGCATCAATATAAGGGGACAGCAAGAAGTGATCTAAGTCACAAACAGAACAGTGATATGAGCATCTTTCAGTATATTTTATCTGAACAGTTGTACTTTACAGAAATTATTTTGTTGATCCTGAAAATATAACTGTAAAGCAGGCAAGTAGAGGTATTGCCATTATTTCTTATAAACAGCTTTTACAAAGAAATAATTTTATAAGAACTCAAGTGCTGACAAAAACATAAATTCAAAAAGATATCTTTAATATTTAATTATGTAGATTATGGTGTGATAATTACTAGGTAAGTATTACCTCCTTATTAAAGTTGTAACTCCTCTAAATGGAGTTTAAAATTTATATAGTACCATGATGTGTATAGAATTATAAAGTATTTCAACAGAGCATCTTGAGGCCTGACTGAACTAATGAACTTTGTAATTTTGGAAAAGTGATACAAATTCTGGGTCTAAATGACTTCGTTGTAAAAGCAATGGTATTTAATCAGATTTCCATTATATATGTAGTATAATAAAGTGTCTGTAAGTCTAGACTTCTGAGTGAGAAAGTCTCCAGTTTGAATTCCTTCTCTGTGAGCTGTGTCAACTCTAATAAGTTTAATTTTAACACTCAGTTTCCATCTGAGTGAATCTGAACTCTTTTCCACTTGTGTACCCCTTTTAAATCTTTTTTTCATAAATGGTACCCCTTGTTTACAAAACAGCTGTTTTTAAATAGTGACACTTTTTTCAGTGACTATCTTAATGTTAAATAATGGAAATGAGGTAATGTTAGAAAAGAAAAATTAACTACACTAAAAGTATAAACCAGAGATTTAACTTCACAATATTTATAACACTTACATATTAAAAATGATGATTAAGTATTTAATAAACTCTTATTGTTGATACTAATATTTGTGTTATCTGAAAAGTCTATAATACTTGTTGTGTAGGTCACTAGTCAATTGAAACTTTGTTACTGAGTTAGCTTTAATGCACTTACTTTCTTGAAATTAGGTTCAAAAGAGGCAAGATACAGTCTTAAATACACACTTCCATTAACCTTATTGTGGTATTTATTTTTTCTGAAGGTGTAAGAAGAAAAAGCTCTCCCTACTATTTCAGTATCAGTAAATGTCAACAGGTATTTGAGTGACTTCTTATTGAGCTGTTCATATTTGTCACTGACACCTACCCAGAAGGCAATAAGATGCTTTCTTTTAAAGTCAGGATTTAAAGAAGAATTGGGTGAAAGGTCTATTAGGAGACAACATCAAGATGATGGCATGAGAGGAGCTCTTGAAACCTCTCCTGGAAAGAACAACAAATTGAACAACTAAAATCCAACCAGAGAATCCCTAAGAAACACACAGCCATGACTGAGAGACCCACTCAACAGAAGAAAATATCTAAAACCTAGAGAAAGGGGGGTGAGGGAGAGAGAAGGGAAGGGAACCATGCAGAGACATGCTGTGGAGTGTGACCCAAGATCTACCTGATGATTCATCTTAAGGTCAACCCAGAGACCAGCAGAAAAAGAACTATGGTGGGAACCAGAAGCAAGGGCCAAAGTGCAGAATGACTCTGGGTGGATGGGAGCACAGCTGCACGGCAAAAGCAGGCCCCTGAGCAGCTGGAGTGTGACACCTGGGGAGAGAAGCTACAGCATGGCATGTGGCCATAGCTCAGTGCAGGACAGCACAGTGGGGCCTCAGTGGCAGCCGGAGAGTGGCATGGGTGACCTAAGTGTAATGCCAGCATCCAGAGTGTGGGGTGAGAGGCTAGAGTGCAGGGCAGGAGGAGCATAAAGCCACTGACCTGAGTAGGAAACAGGCAGCTAAAATGCGTGCCAGTGTCAGGAGCACACATGGAAGTTAAAGCACAAAGTGGTCCTTGATGAGTTAGGGCTCCAGCCAGAGCACTGTGTGACTTTGAACACAGAACCTGGCTGCTTCCTCTTACTCTCTCCCAAAGCTCACCCCACCTCAGCTCTGCCCAGTACCTGCATTCAGTCACATAGAGCCAGGAAGCCACTGTAATCCTGTGATGCAAACAGACCTGCGCCCTTACCAAGAAAACCTGCCCCAACCCTTTCTGCTGAAGGATCCAGCAGAGGGATTCAGGCAAACAGTGAAGCACAGGTGTGGCAGCTTCTGTCCACAGTGAGATCTCAGAGACATGGAATACCCTTGATCACCATATCCTCCCAAAAGGAGGTGCATGGAGACTAAGATGATTGAGTCAAAAAAAAAGAAGCCTACCTTCTAAGAAGTCTCCCACTGTGATAAAAACCAAACACCAAGGGAAAATATTGTAAGGTCCTGCAGCAATACAAACTAGAAAATGAAGGAAAGATCTCTTTACATCGACCAGAGGAAAACTCCTTATGTGCAAAGACATTGTCCAGCATCAATGAGGGCCCTAGTGAACAAAGTTGTTCAGAAAGAAAATGAAGAATCTTCAGAAAAGGAACTTGAAGATATAGACATATATAATCTAATGACACAGAACTCAATACTGGAATTCTGAAAACCTTTAAGGAGATTTTTTTTAAAAATTGGCAGAATACACAGAGGAAGCTAAGTGATCTCAGAAAATAAATCTATGAACATAACAGAATAATTAAAGCAATAAAAAAGAACTAGGGGTTGCTGGGATAGCTCAGTAATTGAGCCTTCATCTTGTAGCCCCCAGGGAATGAAGACTGAATCTGAGCCATGGCCCCAGCCTGTGCAGACCTATATGATGAACTGAGGAATGCCCCCAATTCAGTTCTCACAGGGCAAGGCACCTATGTGAGAGGTCCCCAATTTGGCTCCTCCCCAGGCATGCTTTTCATGTGAGAGGACCCCAGCCACAGGGGCATGATGCCCATGTGGGAGGCCCCTGGCTCAGTTTCTGCCCTATTCAGTCCCAAGTCCCCACCCCTGGCCACTTCCTGCCTTGCGTGGCCTCACATCCACCTGTGGAATGAAACTGTAGAAAACTAATGACATGCAACTGTGAAAAACGCTCTGGGCCTTTTCTCTTTTCTCTCTCTCTCTCTCTCTCTCTCTCTCTCTCTCTCTCTCTCTCTCTCTCTCCCTCTCTCTGTTTCTGTCTTTGTCTCCGTTTCTCTCTCTCTTTGTCAAAACAATATAAAATAAATTATAAAAAAGAACCAAATAGAAATTCTGGAGATATACCATACAATACAAGAAATGAAAAAATGAAATAATGAGCATAGAAAGCAAAGCTGACCAGATGAAAGAATTAGTGAAACAGAAGAAAGAAATTTGGATTTGTCACAAAAAAAAAGAGTAGAAAGACCTGAAAGTTAAAAAAAAAAAACTATAGAGCTCTACTATAACTTTCTGACATCATTAGAAAAAGAAACATGAGAAAAGTTGGTATTTTGAAGAAAGCAGAGGTTGGGATGGGCACAAGGAATTTGCTCAGACAAATAGTAGATGAGAACTTCCCAAATCTATAAAAAGAAATGGCACCTCAAATTCAAGAAAAAAACAAAACAAAAAACAGGACCTCTAGATCTCTGAATCTTAACAGTCTCTCTCCAAGGAACATTGTATTGAATTTGTCAAAGCACAGAGACAAAGAATCCTCAAGGCAGCCAGAAAGAAGAATACCATAACCTATAAAGGAAAGCCATCAGATTAGCATCCTATTTCTTAATAACACTCTACAAGCCAGGAAGAAGTGATAGCAAGTATTCAAAATATTGAAGAAGAGAAATTATGAGCCAAAAATTATCTATCCAGCAAAGTCATTCTTTAGATATAAATGAGAAAGACCTTTTCAGGCATACATAAGCTGAAGTAATTCTATAGCAAAAGACCAGCATTTCTAGAAATGTTGAAAGAGGCTATTGGACCTGAACAAAAAGTAAAAATAAATAAGGATAAACTGGGACAACAAAAAGTTAAAAGAAGAGGAAGTAAAGATTTAAATTTTAGAGATCAAAGATGGCGGCATGAGAGGAGAACACCGATAACTGCCTGGGAAGGGCCTTGTGAACAGAGGGGAATCCACAGGGGAAACCCTGAGAAGAAACCTCAACTAAGACAACCACACAACACAGAACAACACCCAAAGGTTAGAGAAAAAAGGGGAGAGCAGAAGAGAAAAGGGAAAGCAGCGGTTCAGGGACAGAGACTCGGAGCCCGGCCCGGGGCTGGCAAAAACAAAGGGGGATTGGGGGACTATGGTCAAAGTGGAGCTGGATCAAGGGCGGGCTGGAAGCTGAGACCTAGGGAGCGTGGAAGCCCCACAAGACTGTGGACAATTTAACATCCAAACTCAAGGGACAGCACACAGTGCCCTGATAAGATAACGGAGCCTAAAGTGGAACAGGGACTGTGGAGCAGGTCAGCTGCACTTCCCGGCGGGCGGGGTGAGAGCAGGGCACTAGCCCACAATAGCTCAGCACCCCTGATTTACGGAGGAGATTGACTGTGAAGAATCACCTTCTGAAGACAGGGCTCTTGGAGTGAGGGCTGGGGCTTGAGTGGGCATAGCTGCATTAAACATGCTTAGAGTGAATCCGGCGGTCTCAACAGAGCCGGGAGCATAGAGCGGCTGCCACCCAAGATACGGCCTGTGTGCACAGCGCTTTCGGCGCCCCACCCACTGGGCCACTGCGGCACTGCTTCGTGCGCGCACCCAGGCTTTCGGCACCCCGCCCACCAGGCCACCACGGGGCCACTGCCAGCGCACACTGGGCTTTTGGCGCCCCGCCCATCGGGCCAATGCGACACCACTGCTTGTTTGCCAGCGCAATAGGGCTTTTGGTGCCCCGCTCACCAGGCCGCTGCGGCACCGCTGCCAGCGCGCAAGGGCACAACTGGGCTCTCGGCGCCCTGCCTACGGGGCCGCTGCGCATCACTGCGTGCACGCACCCGGGCTTTCAGCGCCCCGCCCACCGGGTTGCCACGGCAATGCTGCCTGCTCTCCAGCGCACTACCAGGCTTTTGGCACCCTGCTCACCAGGCCGCCGCAGCGCCGCTGCCTGCGTGCAAGACCGGCTTTCGGCGCCCTGCCCACCGGGCCACTGAAACACTGCTGCCTGCTCACAAGTGCGCAACTGGGCTTTTGGCATCCCACCCACCGGGCCTCTGGGACGCTGAAGCACGTGCGTGCAACTGGGCTACCGACCAGGTGGCCACAGTGTAATTACCTGAGCGCGGGACTGCGCAGCCGACCGGGGCCTCTGCCAAGCCCCAGCCCACCCAAGTGCTGCCCTGCGGGCATGGCTTACAGATAAGATTGAAGGAGGGGCAGCCAGGTGGAGGAGAGAAAGACCGGAGCTACTGCGCCCTGCCCGCACTGAACCACCAGCCCCCCTGCTGAAAGAGGAATCTGCTATTGTGTCTCAGGCCTGCCCTAGCTCCTACTCACATGCCCCCACCCCTGGCCACACCTTTACTACCCTGCTATCTAACAGCTAAGACGGCAACCTGAAGTGCCCCAGGACACAGAAGCTGTCTTCTTCCCCCAACCCTCTCCCAAAATTTCCTTCTCCCACAACAGAGTGCAAAAGAAAAAATAAAGAGAAGCCCATCTGATAGGCAAACCCCCAGAGGGAAAACCGGCTCATGCATAAAGCAAAAAGAACCACATCAAACACAATGCACACCTCAGAATCCAAAGCTCCTCCAGAAGATCAGGGGTAGTCTTTAGTAAAGAACCTTGCACACTTGGAATCAAATCTAAGTGAAACAGAATTCAGGGCTGCATTAATCAAGACACTCAGAGAGCTCACTCAACACTGGCAAAGTACCCACACAGTTAAATGACCTGAACAAGAAATTTTCTGAGCAAAATGAGTACTTTACCAACAAAATTGCGAAGCTAGAGCAGAACCAAAAGGAACTCCTTGAAATGAAAGGCATCATGGGAGAGCTGCAAAAAGAACTGACCAGCATAGGAAACAGGGCTGACCAGCTAGAGGAAAGGATGAGTAAAATTGAAGATACAAATATGGAAATGTTACAGAGAGAAGAAGAAAGGGAAAGGAAAATCAAGAGAAATAAAAGAGGCCTACAAGAACTTTCTGACTACATCAGAAAGAACAATATTAGAATAATAGGGGTACCAGAAGGAAGTGAAATGAAATCTTCTCAGAGTCTACTAAAACAAATAGTAGATGAAAATTTCCCTAACCTGTGGAAAGAATTACAGCCCCAAATCCAAAAGGAAAGCAGAAGCCCTAACTACCTGGACCCTAGCAGATCTTCTCCAAGGCACATTGTTCTGAAGATGACAAAAATCAATGCAAACAAAAAAAACCTCAAGGTGGCCAGGGAAAAACAAAATATAACTTTCAAAGGAAAACCTATCAGGCTGTCACCAGACTTATCAGCAGAAACTCTGCAAGCCAGGAGGGAGTGGACCCCAATCTTCAAAATATTAAATGAGAGAAATTTCCAGCCAAGTTTCAACTATCCAGCAAAATTAACCTTTAGATATGAAGGAGGAATTAAGGCCTTTTCAGACATGCAGAAGCTGAGGGAATTCTCCAGCTCAAAACTGGCACTCCAAGAAATACTAAAGGAGGCTATCCGACCTGAATCAAGAAATCAAAATAAATGGAGAAAAGTTGGGACAACAAAGAAATAAAAAGGAAAGAAGATATGGATACAGGATATCCTCATATATCAGTCATCAGCCTGAATGTAAATGGATTGAATTCACCAGTAAAGAGGCACAGGGTAGCAGACTGGATTAAAAAACAAAATCCAACCATATGCTGCCTACAAGAGACACACCTCCACCACAGGGACAAACATAGACTCAGGGTAAAAGGATGGAAAACAATACTCCAGGCAAATGGCAGTCAGAGAAAAGCTGGAGTGGCCATACTGACGTCTGATGAAAAAGACATCAGGATAAAAAAAAATAATAAGACATAAAAATGAACATTACCTCTTGATAAAAGGGACAATAAAACAAGAAAACATCACACTCATCAATATATATGCTCCGAATCAGAAAGCACCAAAATTTATAAAGCAACTACTAACAGATCTAAAAGGAGAATTTGACAAAAATACAATTATAGTAGGGGATCTAAACACCCCCCTGAAAACATTGGACAGATCATCCAAGCAGAAACTAAATAAGGAGATTGCAGCTTTAAATGATACATTACAGGAAATGGACATAATTGACATTTACAGGTCATTCCATCCTACAACAAAGGGCTATACATTTTACTCTAGTGCACATGGAACATTTTCAAAGATAGACCATATCCTGGGACTGAAATCCAACCTCACCAAATTTAAGGACATCCAAATCATACCAAGTGTATTCTCAGATCACAAAGCGTTGAAACTTGAGATCAATTGCACAAGATCAAGTGCAGAAAGAACCACATATACATGGAGATTGAACAACATGCTACTAAAAAGTAGCTGGATCAAAGAGAAAATTAAACAAGAGATTAAAAAAATTGTAGAAACAAATGACAATGAAAACACGACGTACCAGAATTTCTGGGACACAGCAAATGCATTATTAAGAGGAAAATTTATATCATTACAGGCCTATCTCAACAAACTAAAAAAACAACAAGTACACACGCTCACATCTCATCTTATAGAGCTAGAAAAAGAAGAACAGAGGTCCCCAAAAGCCAGCAGAAGAAAAGAATTAATAAAAATGAAAGCAGAACTTAATGAAATTCAGAATAGAAAAACAATAGATAAAATTAACGTCGCAAAGAGCTGGTTCTTTGAAAAACTCAATAAAATCGACAAACAACTGGCTAGGCTCACCAAAGGACAAAGAGAAAAATCTCATATTTCCACAATACGGGACGATAGAGAAGAGATTATAACTGATGCTGCAGAAACACAAACAATCATAAGAGATTATTATGAAAGACTCTATGCCAACATATTTGACAATCTAGAGGAAATGGACAAAATTCTAGAAATATATAGTTTACCTAAACTGAACCAAGAGGATTTGGATAACCTAAACAGACCAATCAACAGTACAGAACTTGAAACAATTATTCAAAAATTGCCCAAATGCAAAAGGCCTGGACCAGATGGCTTTACCAATGAATTCTACCAGTCACTCAAAGAAGAACTAATGCCCATCCTCCTCAAACTACTCCAGAAAATTCAAGAGGAGGCAGTACTACCCAACTCTTTCTATGAAGCTAATATCACCCTAATACCAAAACCTGGGAAAGACAATACCAAAAGGAAAACTATAGACCAATCTCACTGATGAACACTGATGCAAAAATATTAAATAAAATTTGAGCTAACAGAATACAACAGTGTATTAAAAAGATTATTCACCATGACCAAGTGGGATTCATCCCAGGGGCACAAGGATGGTTCAACATACGCAAATCAATCAATGTAATCCAGCACATAAACCAAACAAAGGATAAAAACCACATGATTATCTCAATTGATGCAGAAAAAGCATTCGACAAGATACAACACCCAGTTATGATAAAAACACTGAATAAAATGGGAACTGAAGGAAAGTACCTCAACTTAATTAAGGCCATATATGACAAACCCTCAGCAAATATTATACTGAGTGGGGAAAAGCTGAAGCCTATTTTCCTCAAATCAGGAACAAGACAGGGATGCCCCCTGTCACCACTGCTGTTCAACATAGTACTAGACGTTCTAGCCAGAGCAATCAGACAAGAGAAAGGAATAAAAGGTATTAGAATCGGGAGAGAAGAAGTTAAACTGTCACTCTTTGCAGATGACATGATCCTGTATATAGAAAACTCTAAAGACTCTATCAGAAATCTATTACAAATAATAGAAATATACAGTAAAGTCGCAGGCTACAAAATCAATATCTCAAAATCAACTGCATTTTTGTATGCCAACAATGAAACTTCAGAAAGAGAGATGAGAAGATCCATTCCCTTTGCCATTGCAAACAAAAAAATGAAATACCTAGGAATAAATCTAACAAAGAATCTGAAGGACTTATACACTGAAAACTATAAGACACTCTTAAAAGAAAGTAAAGAGGATACAAAGAAATGGAAAGACATTCCATGTTCATGGATTGGAAGAATTAACATAGTTAAAATGGCCATGCTCCCCAAAGCAATATACAGATTCAATGCCATTCCCATCAAAATCCCACCGTCATTCTTTCAAGAAATATATATAAAAAAAAATCATCAAATTTGTATGGAACCACAAAAGACCACGAATCGCCAAAGCTATCCTAAGAAAAAAGGATAAAGCTGGGGGCATCTCACTGCCTGACTTTTATCTGTACTACAAAGCCTCAGGAATCAAAAAGCTTGGTACTGGCAGAAAAAACAGACCCACGGACCAATGGAACAGAATTGAAAACCCAGAAATAAACCCACAAATTTATGGACAGATTATTTTTGATAAAGGATCCAAATATATGCAGTGGGGAAAAGAAAGCCTCTGCAGTAAATGGTGCTGGGAAAATTGGAAAACCACATGCAAAAGGCTGAAGGTGAACTGCGATCTCTCACCATATACCAAAATTAACTCAAAATGGATTAAAGACCTCCAAATAAGAAAGGAAACAATAAATCGCATAGAAGAACACATTGGCACTAAACTTATGGACCTGGGATTCAGGGAAGACTTTATGAATCTGACCTCATTGGCAAGGGAAGTAAAAACACAAATAAAAATAATGGGACCTTATCAAGCTAAAAAGCTTTTGTGCTGCAAAGAAAACCATCAACAAAGCAAAGAGGCAACCAACCAACTGGGAGAAAATATTTGCAAACAATGCCTTTGATAAGGGGCTGATATCAAAAATATACAAAGAACTTTTACAACTCATCAAGAAAAAAACAAGCAATCCTATTAAAAAATGGGCAGGGGAAAGCCGGGACGGCTCAGCGGGTTGAGCGCTCACTTTGAGGCCATGAGGACCGAGGATCGAATCCCGGCTCCGGCCCAGGCAGGACCCACATGCTGAACTGGGGAGTTCCCACAGTTCGGTTCTCTAACTGTCTCTGTCTCTGTCTCTCTCTATATCTGTCAAAAAGTAAAATAGAAATAAATATGCACTGAAGACAAAAAGATAATTTCTCTCTATAAATGTGAAAAGATAAAAAAAAAAAAAAAATGGGCAGATGACCTTAACAGACACTTCTCTCAGGAAGACATACATATGGCCAACAGATATATGAAAAAATGCTCCACTTCAATAGCAATTAGGGAGATGCAAATAAAAACCACAATGAGATACCATCTTACACCTGTTAGAATGACTATAATCAACAAGGCGAGGGATAACAAGTGCTGGAGAGGCTGTGGACAAAAAGGAACCCTCATACACTGCTGGTGGGAATGTAAACTGGTACAGCCACTATGGAAGGCTGTATGGAGATTCCTCAAAAAATTACGAATGGAATTACCATAGGACCCAGCCATCCCACTACTGGGCATCTACCCAAAAAACCTGAAAACCTTAATCTTTGAAAATGTTTGTACCCGCATGTTCATCGCAGCACTGTTCACAGTGGTCAGAATACGGAAACAACTAAAATGCCCTTCGATAGATGACTGGATAAAGAAGATGTGGTACTTTTACACAATGGAATACTACTCAGCGATAAGAAATGATGAAGTACAGTTATTTGTGGCAACATGGATGGACCTAGAGACCATCTTATTAAGCAAAATAAGTCAGACTGAAAGAATCAGGAAAAATATGACCTCACTTATAGGTGGAATATAAAACTGAAAGTTACAAAGACACAGAGACCTATGGACCCACTCAATAACTTGGTAATTGCCTGAGGGAAGGGAGGAGGGTGGAGGCAGAGAGAGAGGGGAGGTGGGAGAAGGCACCAGCATTATGGACACACTCAATGATTAGGTGTTTACCTGGAGAAGGGGGAGAAGGGGGGTGGGAGAGGTGTGGGGGAGGGGCGAGTGGGCACCAGATATATGGTGTCAGAGGGGGACCCGATTCTGGGAGCTCGGCACATAATGCAACGCATGGGTGATGTGATGTGGAGTTGTACATCGAGAAACTATCTAATTGTTACCAACCAATGTCACCCCATTAAATTTAACAATACAGTATATTAAAAAAAAAAAGATTTAAATTTTTACAGAGAATGAAGATAAAAACATCCTTAAGAAAAAAAAGCAATGTATATGTAAAACATTCTTTTATATAAACTTCATAGTAACTACTCCAAAACACATAGAACTAAGACACACACACACACACACACACACACACACACACACACCAACAAAAACAAAAACAAAAAAAAACAAAGAGAAAAAAAAATGATAAAACACCATTAAAGTAAAATAACACACAGGAAGAAAAAAGCAAAGAAGTAATTGAATTTTTAAAAAGCTACCAGAAAACAAAAGATAAAATGGCTATAGAAAATCCTCATTTATCAATCATCACCCTAAACATGAATAAACTGAAGTCCCCAACAAATAGATATAGATTAGCAAACTGGATTAAAGAACAAAAATCAGGGGAAAGCCGGGACGGCTCAGCGGGTTGAGCACTCGCTTTGAGGCCACGAGGACCGAGGATCGAATCCCGGCTCCGGCCCAGGCAGGACCCACATGCTGAACTGGGGAGTTCCCACAGTTCGGTTCTCTAGCTGTCTCTGTCTCTGTCTCTCTCTCTATCTGTCAAAAGTAAAATAGAAATAAATATGCACTGAAG
>PVKE010039016.1:0-15202 GCA_004027555.1 Craseonycteris thonglongyai
AGCAGGGGGACAGTTGTGGGGGGAGGTGGGAGTGGGCACTAGATATAAGGTGATGGAAGGGGAACTGATACTGAGTGATGGGCACATAATACGATGCATGAATGATGTGAGGTGGACTTGTACATCTGTAAACTGTCTAATTGTTACCAACCAATGTAACCTCATCAAATTTAACAATAAATTAAAAAAAAAAAAAAAGAGCCACGAGTTGTTGGTGAAAAGTTCAGGTCATTTTGTCTCACTTTTTCATACAGTCTTTTCAGCACTTCCACATAGTCAACTTGGCTGACTGTTCACCCAGTTGGTACAAATTCGTAATAAACAATCCCTCTGATATTCAAAAAATGTTAGCAGCATAATTTTAACTCTTGATTTGGGCTCATGGAACTTTTTTGGTTGTGGAGCATTCGCTGACTTTCATTGTGCACTTGGATGCTTTGTTTCAGGGCCATGTTGTTACATCCATGATCCACCACCGGTGATAACATGGCCTGAAACATCTTGACAAACTCAAGCTCACACATTCTCATGACAGCACACAGAAACATGCAACAACAATAATGAACACCACTCAGTAAGACACCACAACACATCGACACAAACACAGCTGTGAGACACTGATATACCAAGGTTTTAAAATCTTACTGAGTTGTTTTTACAGAGATGCCAATGTAAGGGCATGCTGGCAAGTTCACAAACTTAATTGCCAGACCTCATACATTAAAGATCCTGAATTGTAATGAAGAGGATTGCTGTGTTATACTTTCTCTTAAAAGCAAGACAAAACCTTCTGTCACATTTGTTTTCCCAAAATGCCTCTTCTATTTCATAAGTAAGGATATACTATTATTAATAGACCTAGACATCTCTAAACTGATCTAAGCCCTATAGCTGGAATTAAATTGATGATTTTTATTTCTCAGAGATATTTTTCTTGCAGAAGTATTTCCAAAACTGTTGTATTTATATTTGGAAGACACCAAGGAGTGTGACAAGTAAGTGCTCCGTTTTGAGTTATGCCAAGAACCAGTCTAGCATTTTAGATTCCCGTGCAAAATAATTTCACAGACTCTTGAATGTGACATGAACATGAATACAACAAATCCCTTTATTATTACTCTTTCTTCACTTACTTGACACGGTTTTGCAAATTGTTCAGGAAAAAAATAGAAAACATTCCAAAATACTCTTAAGAGTTATACACTCTCTTTGAGGTTGATCCACATTATTCATTTTTAAAACTCTGTTGAAATAGTTAGTAATTAAATATTTATTATTGTCTTGGATTTAAAATTAGAGTATTAGCATTTTTTTTTCAGGAAAAAGGTGATTTTTACATTATTTATTAAACAATCTAAAATATAAAGTGGCGACAGTGTTGTGCAAGGTGAATCAATTCCCAGAAGTTCCTAGGTTCAGAGTGGAAGGTGAGCCATTTCTTTTTCCCCAAATGTAAAAGCTTGTTCAAGGCTAATCACAGAGAAAAATAATAATACTGATAGATTATCTGAGTGAAAATTGCAGTTGTTCTGTTCTTGGACATTAGGAGGGCAGTATGAGTGTGCTGGGTGCTTGGTGGTTTGGGAAGAATCACGTGAATGGGAGGATGCCAAAATAAATTTTAAATTAGTCTGTTACTTTTACCTGGAATGTGGGAAATGCAAAACGTACAATCTGTGTCCTCATTATGTTTAGATTAAAGCTGTTTTGTTTTGTTTTTTTGAGTGCTCTCACTCCTCCACCCCTCTCTCTGTCACTCTATTTCTCTCTCTCTCTCTCTCTCTCTCTCTCTCTCTCTCTCTCTCTCTCTCTCTCTCTCTCTTTCTCTCTCAATCCTCACTACTGGGCTCTGGTTCTTCCTAACTCCTCTGGAAAACCAAAGCCTGAGTTGAGCCTGAGAAATTTCTGGTTTAGGACACATTTGGCTTAGAAGGAAGATTCCCATACTTGGCCCTTGGATTCAAAAAGTCCTGCTGGCCCAAAGCATACGAGGACTGTCCGGGAAGATCCAGCCATGTACCTGTTCTCAGTATATTGACAATGGCTGGATTTTTTATACCGCGCTGCCTTCATGCTGATGTTCCCTTCTTAGGGGCCTTTCTAGTTCACAAAGGTCAAGATCAAGCATTGTGAAAATGTGCATCCTGGGAAGGGCTAAATACCCATTTTGAAGCAATTTATGGTTTAATCTAATGTGGTAAATGCAAACAGCTTGCCCTTACTTTACCTCCTTTTGTTGCAAATTGCACCCCTTGATAAACACAAATTTTATTTTGACTTAACTACAGCCCATTAGATGTCCACATGGGAATCTTTCTAGTACTGCATGCCAGTAATGTTGGCTTTGTATGCCTGCAAAGTTTCCCTAGATAAGCAGACCTCTATTAGGTCATCATATAAGCTGCCTGGGAAGAAAGTTTAGAGAACTGAAGTAGGAGGAATAATAGCGGGTTTTCTCAAGAGCATTTCATTGTAAATATAAGTCTTTATACCAGACTAAATATTAAGTATGACATGGGAACTAACACACACACACCCCTTTGCAATAAATTATTTTTGCTTTCCTCCCTGGCATGCTGTTAGTAACTCCTTCTGTCTGTTCAAGCTACAGTTCACCACATAGTGGAGGGGTCTTCGTGTTTATTAGTAATCCTGTGTCCACTATGATTTGCAGTGTTTGCTCTCACAATAGCTCTGTGTACTGTAGAGTTCTGCAACGGAAACTCATGCCGGGCTTTCCGATTGCCTCCCATCACTAGCAGATGTAGAACAGTCAGGTCATTTCCCTGTAACTGGCCTGAGGGCCTAAAGGAATTCAGAGGAATTCTAAGCCCAGTGGTTCCTCAGCATTGCCTCACTTCACTTCTCGAACCTAAGGCTATGGGGTAACATCATCCGACTCCCTACTCAAGTACGGTATTCATTTCCTTTCCTTTGTTTTACTTCTGAGCAACAAACTTAGTAAACTCATGTATTTATCCTTAGACCTTCATGCTACATGTGTATTGGTGTTGGAAGAAGTACAGCATTGAATCTAATTCTGAACTTCCTATGAATGCTTCTTCAGACTTTTTTTTGAAAACACTCGATAGCATCACATTGCAGACAGGTCCTTGGAGCCAAGATTTCTGGGATCAGCTTCTGGCTCTGCAATTAGCCCCCACATGGCTAATGGCTGATTGAAACCTGTGAGTCTCTGGTTCCTCATCAATACACTATGGCTCTTAGATACCGCAACCATGACCTCACTGGCCCTGGTTATTCCACCCCAACTTTTGCCACTTGAAGGTATCTTAATTGCAAATTTGTATGTATGTGCATAAATGCATATGTACGTACATCTGTCCATTAGATATAGAAGCGATTCAAGGAAGCTAGAAAGAGAGAAGATTCAAAGGGGACTTTGAAGAAGGAGTTGATGAAGCAGAAATGAATAAAATTGGAGAGACTTTAGGTATGACATTGAGCATGGGGGCGGGGGGGGGGGTAGTTCAAAAGCAAGGGATAGCCTAGAAAAGACAGAAGAGAATTCTAAGAAGAAAGAAATAAGATCCCAAGCCTTATTTTCTTCCACTTGTTTTCTTCTAACAAGGAAACTTTAGTGTAGAGATTTTTATTGATTTATCTCTGGTTTGGACCTGAGCTCTAAGTTCTGGCCAAGAAAGAAAAAGCCCTGCTGTGGATGGAGAGACCATATTTATTTGCTGCCAGGAGTAACTGGTTCGACTCAGAATGTGTTGGGGCCTGTAAGACTTAGATCACTCAATGAGGATATTTTCCAAACACCACTCTACAATAAAGTAAATGTCAAAATAAAATCACACTCTGACTCCCACAATTATCACAGATTAAACTTTTTGGCCATAATTGTGATTTGAGGTGTTAATGTTTACTAAAGTTTGCTATTTTGGCAAACAAATTGGCCCTTCTTTCTAAGGTTTTCTGTATTGTTAACAAAACTACTAATGACATATTCCCTATTTATTTGCTCTTAACTCCTTATGTGACTGTTTGGCAAATACTATCTGAAGTCCAGAGGTCTTTTATAAGTCCCAGTTCACGATACAGATCTTTGAGATGCTGGTACAGCTTGGTGCTAGAGCGTTTTCCTCGCAGTCGCGAGATCTGGGGTTCATTTCCTGGCCCCCACCTGTGCAAACTCATAGGCTGAACTGTGTTGCAACTGGTAACCACTGGGATGACTCAGTGGTGAAGGGTCTCACCTCCCAGGTGGGAGTCCCCCAGTTTAGTTCTGACCCCGCATGGTGGTCGCACATCTTCCTGTGTGGAATGAAACCATGTCACAACTAGTGATGTACAACTATGGAGACTGCTCTGGGCCCTTCCCCCTTCTCTCTTTCTCCCTCTCTCCTCTAAAACAATAAAACAAGTCTTAAAAAAAAATAGAGAAAACTGTATCTTGCAGTTTTTTAGACAATAGTTATGTAATCCATATGGGTTGTGAGTCCAAATTTATAAAGTGTAGAAGAGAAAGAAGTAATTCCAAATGTCTAAAGTGCTACATAATTTTTAAGCAAAATTATTATGATCATCCAGAAAACCTTCCTAAAAACTAGACATTTATCAATGCAATGAAATTATCTTCTCCAATGTGTTTATTTACATTTTGAAAAAAAAACCACACCTTAATTTAAAAAATGCTTGCAGTTTTGATCAGTAGTCATGTAGTTTGCTAATGAAGGTTGTTTTTTTGTTTGTTTGTTTGTTTTATTACTGGTAAGGAAGATAAACTTTATACACCACATCATACATCTGAAGTTCAAGGATGTGACAGTTGCTTAAAAATGCCCACCACCACCACCATTGTTGTTTACTTTATAGCTAATTGCATATCACAATGTGGAGAATGCCCAGATTTTTTTTTTAAGATTTATTTTATTGTTTTTGACTGAGACAGAGACAGAGAGAGAGAGAGAGAGAGAGAGAGAGAGAGAGAGAGAGAGAGAAGGGGGAGGGCCCAGAGCAGTCTCCATAGTTGTACTTATCAGTTTTTGACATGGTTTCATTCCACATAGGTGCGTGGGGGGCCGTGCAGGTCAGGAAATGGGCTGGGGGCCTCCTGCATGGGAGACACGCCCCCTTGAGCCAGGGGCCAAACCGGGGGACGGGGGGAGGGGGCCGAAAACCAAACTAGGGGTCTCCTGCATGGGAAGCACACCCCAGTTCAGCATATGGGTCCACACGGGCCGGGGCCTGGATTCGATTCTCAGTCCCCGAGGCTGCAAAGCAAGTGCTAACCCATTGAGCCATCCTGGCTTCCCCTCAGATGTTAAAACTAGGACTGTGGGATATCTCAATCAGTGTATATGTTTATTCTGTTTACTACTTATAAACTCCTGGTGGAGATTGTCATACAGCTCCTGTTTCACTCACATTGAGGGTATGTGTGGCAGTCTTGTTTTTCCCCCACCACCACACACAGATTACAAAAACAAAACAGTTTATTCATTTTTTTAAGATTTATTTTATTGTTTTGACACAGTATGAGAGAGAGACAGAGACTAAAAGAAGGGGGCGGGCCCAGAGCAGTCTCCATAGTTGTACATCATTAGTTTCAACATAGTTTCATTCCACACAGGTGGATGTGGGGCTGCACAGGGCAGAAACCAAACTGGGGCCTCCCACATGGGAAGCGCACCCCAGTTCAGCATGTGGGTCTGCACGGCCCGGCCTAGGACTTGATCCACAGATCTTGGGGCTGCAAGACAAGAGCTCAATCTGTTGAGTTTTCCCAGCATCCCCAAAATGGTTTCTAAATCAGGTACATTCTACTTTTCTTGATCTGCTCTTTCTGCAAAAAGACAATTTTTTTTTTTTTGTAAGCCAGTATTATTTGGGGTTAAAATGTATTTGAATGACATATAGCAGTTTATTAAAATGACAACCTGTACAAATAAAGATTTTACTGGAATAATTCACGCATCATTGTGAATTCATACATGGGAAGTGCAATACCTGGCACACAGTGTGCTCTCAAATAGTGTTAGCTACACTTGTTACATTTTTTATTATTATTATTAACCCAATTTTTCTACCACCCTCATTCCAAAGAGGAAAGCAAGTTGAAAATCAGCCTGCTGACCCCATAAAGGAGAGAAGAAAGGAGTCTATGGGTTGCAGAGAGTGAGCTTAGGTTAATGGAATGTTCTTAATAACAGCCAACATTTTTTGAGAACCTATCTATGCTTCTCATGACTTTTATGATAGATTTGTCACAAGAGTTTCTGGAAGCTGGTGTTATTGTTACTGTTATTTTAAAGGTGAGGATAGTGAGGTTGAGAGAGGTTAAAGGGTCCATGGTTAAAAACTTGTACAGTGAAAGAGAGAGCTGGAGCCTAGGTCAAAAGTTCTCAAAGCCCCTGCTCATAACCACTTTTCTAGTCTGCTTGTCCAAATTACCAGCCACATGCCCAGTTCTGTAGCTAAATTATTACAGCATGCTGCCTGGGACATTGTAGGCTTTCAGTGAATTTATGTTGAATTATTTGTTGCCCAAGATGTATATGGGTGTGTATTTATGTTTTTGTGGAGGAAGAAGAGTTGTAACAACTGTGGTTATACAGAGCCAGGATAGAACCTAGAGCCATTATATCTTGCTGCCCAATAGGGTTGGTTTTTGTTATTAAGAATCTTTGGGTGTAAAGGGAAGCTAAGTTTGCCCCCCACTAAATATGTCTTCTGGAAATTTGATTTTAAACTTGTTAAGGCACAAATGACTCAGGAAAACGCTTTGACCCCCCTGCTAACTGCTATGTGGAATTTAGACAGAGGAAATACTCTAGGAAGGAAGATATTATCACAGATAATTGCAGTTTACTGTAAACTAGTTTGATAGACAGAAAGGAACCTAGCGAGGTCCATTTGTTCAAAGTGTACTCTGTGTCCCATTGTTAAAGTTGGTCCAGAAAACATTTATTTACTAAGTATTTACTTTTGTATCATCATGTGAATTGTGCTTCTCGTTCTGTCCTTCGAAGTCCCAAATCACAACCCCCCTTTCTCCTTAGCTCCAGATCGGGATATAAACCTCAAGTGCCCAATACTTACTTGTGTCTCACAAGTTCCTCTGCATAACCCACCCACACCCCATTGAATGTTCATTCATAAAATACACCGAACATTTTCTCCCCACAATCTGTCTCATGTTAATTTGATTATTAATCCAGCCAGAAGATTTTAGAAGGTGGGAGAGAAATTATATTTTTTAGCCCCCATAGATGTTAAAGATCTTGTCACTTTTATATCCCCAGAAAATAAAACAATACTTGGTACTTGTAATATCTTAATAAACATTTGTTAACCATTCACTTCAACAAACAGACTATTTCCCCTCATGTTTACATCCCTACTTTCATCTCTATTCTCATTGCCCTGCTTGACATTTCTTTCTCATTATTCTTATATACCTAGTCCTTTCCTTCTCCAAGCTTAAACCTATAACTTTTTGGCTATACAAATGCTTCCCAGGCCACTCCAATCTAAGCCAATGCTTCCCTCCTCTGAAGTTTGAGAGCCTGTATTCTCTGCACCACTCACTTGGCACTTATTGCTGAGTGTGGCTGGCGGTTTTCCAAATTGTGTAAGCTGTTTTTCCCTGCTTACTAGTTATAAGCTCCTGTAGGGCCGGAACTATTTTATATAAATGTGTGTTTAACATAGTCACCAAATTAGTGATGTTTTTACATAGTAAGTTTCCAGTTTACTACAAAGACAGCTTTATTACCTGCTATACTTGTGTGTGGACGAAAAACATTTGGTCCATGTGGTTGTTCAGTTAATTCAGGTGCAAAAGGAAATTTCCATCTTCGAGAAGAATACTTTCAGTCAAAGTTAGGCTGTGTGTGTGTGTGTGTGTGTGTGTGTGTGTGCACACATGTGCACACACACACACATTCTGAACACTCGTATTTAGGTTTTTAAAAAAACCCAAATTGTAGGATTACTTAAAGGAGCCTGTGATGAACATCGTGTTGTTGGGTCAAATTAGTACTTAGTAATTTACAGAAGGGTGATAACAGCCTCCGTGATGTCAACCTTGGGTCTAGATGTTAACATTTACTATGCCAGCAATCACAATGGGTAATTCCCTATGAAATATAGTGAGAATGTGCTAAATGTTACTTGTTAACCTAAAGGGCAATTTCCAAATGGGAGTGGGCAAAGACTTGGGTTCTATCATGTTACACTTTGCTGTAGAGTTTCTTTTTAGACACTAAGAGTAGCCTCAAATCCTGGTTAGCATGAAAGACATTCAATTGGAAAAAAGGATACATAAATTTGTCATCTTGGTTATTGCCCAACCTTTTCACCATTATTCTTTATGTATTCCTTTCTAGGGTTGATGCCATTTACTTTGATTCATCTACTCTGTTTCTCTAGGGATCCTGCTTAGAACAAAAAGAAAGTGCATGCTATGGAGAAATTATATTCATGCATTCTCCTAGTCAATCTCCAATGAAGTCTATTCCTGACATCTTTTAAAAATTGTTTCTACTATTATGCTGTATTGTTTTTCCTTTATTTTTATTCTTGTTCTTTTGCTCTTATCACAAGGTGCTCCTGCTAGAAAGCATGGATTGTTCTATTCTCTACCTTTATAGGGAGTTGAAGATTTTGTATTTATTTTGCTTTTGTTTAATTGGAATACTTTATTTTGTACTGTACCCACATGTATAATATAAAAGTAGATGAAACTTTTTATGTACTGAAAAGTGCTATTAATTTAGTATAAAGATAATTTCCTTCTTTTTTATTTATCTATTTTAATTTATTTTTAATTTAAGTTAATTATTTTTGTATAAAGATAATTTCTTTTCAGTAATCTAGCCATGTTTGAATGTCATTGAAAAACAAGTGCTAACTTGAAACAATCAACAATCACTTCCAAGTTTCAAAAAACTGCATCCTTAAAATGCTACCAGCAATATATTATTATGTACAGAGATTTCAATATTTCATCTGCCTCCTTAGTTTAAATGAGAAATGAATCCCCACCACTATTACCCCTTTTACTCTCCAAACCTTCATCAACACCAAATATTAGGGAGGTGTGATTGCTTTTTGATTTATGGCTTGTTTTCAGAATTTTCTCAAAGGTGGTAGAAATGGCCCATCGTCCTTCTCCCTGTCCTGGACTTCCCCTAGTCACTGAATTTCATCTTGCTTTTGGTCTAGAAAGCTGCTTTGATTCAAGACCAGTATGTAAGTAGAATAGCATGTATTTCTTTGGGCTTTCCAAAGTATTTTCTTATAAAACTTGTTATAGTAAAGGTAGTTTGGGGGACCTTTGTACTTCAAAGGTCTTAGAATCAGTAAATACATTCACATTACGATTCCTCAATAGTAGAACGGCTGTGTTATGCATTCAGACAACACCAGAAATACATGGGACTTTCTGATCTACTTTACTTCTTTGTAAATCTACCGGTAATACCATTTCTAAGGGAAGTGAGAAGAAACATTGGAGAGACTCCAACTTAACTTGTGCTGAGAGCATAGAAGGATTAATAAAGAGTGCCCTCCAGTTAGCTTTCTTCTGCATCCTCTCTGTGAATTTCCCCCACAATTATAGTTCTAATGAAACATCACAAAGGCATTATGTTCGACAGTCAAATAGAAGCTATTACTCCTAATTCTCATTGTGAAACCTTAACAGAGTTTACATTTCCTAAACATAATAATGTTTCTTACATTTTTTTCCAGCTGAAGAATAAAAAAAAAGCTATTTGAAGTCTTTGCTGGACTAGTGAATCATTTCTCAATAGAAAATACAATTGTGGCCAATGGACTTGACTAAGGGAAGACAAATAATACAAAAAGACCTTTGTGTTGGGACTGAATCAAGTTAGGATCAGTACCTGAAAGTGTTAACTTCTACCCTTCTCACCCCCACCCTTCCTTCACATCAAATTTCAGTGATTTGGAGCTCAGCCTTGTTCAACACAGCTTCTTGCTTTTGCTTTGCCAAGGTCTGCCAAGATTTCTCAGTTTTGGACAAAAATCAAGATTGCACAAAGCTAAAGGGAGATGTTGGAGATCTGAATCCTAAAGTGACAAGATCCTCCTTGGAGATGTTAATAGTCAACATATTAAAAAATATCACAGAACTGGAATCAGATCCTTTGCCAAGACATGTCTCTATCTCCTACATGGTGACAGCTTTGAGACTGAGTACACACAGGGAGAGACGGTTTCAAGTCTTTTATTTCTCTTTTGTAAAGTAGGATTTATTTATTTATTCATTTATTTATTTATTCATTTATTTTTTTGCAACCAACTGGCAAAAGAGAGACATATGATTTTAGCGATATTAAGGGAAACATCTTCTGTGACTGCTTTGTGCTGAATTGCATTCCCCAAACTTTGTGTATGCTATGATGCATGAAAAGGGGCATATTTTACCCCCAAAAATTGGAGACAGAGAGTGTCGGGGGAATAGATTTTTAGATTCCAGTAAAAATGACTTTGCCCTATTTAAAGTATATATATTCAAGGCAAATAAACCTACTGCTGGAATATCTTTTAAAAAGAAAGAAACCTCAACTAAATCACATAAAAAAAATAGACCCACAATAGACCTGTTCAAATCTAACAATGTCCAGTGCGTTAAGCTAAGGGGAAGCTTTGCCTTGCAGCTCCACTAGCATATAGTTGCTACAGAAGGACAAGATTTGCACTTGAACTTCACACCCCACACCACCCACCGCTGCCCTAGGCTTCACCTCATCTTTTCACTTCGTTCTTGACTCAGTAGCGAAAGGAAGAAACAAAAAACCTGTCCCCACAAGGCTGGTGTGAGGCAGAAGTGGGTGGTGGCTGGAGGGCAGGAAGGAGTTATGCCGCTTGTCACTCCGCACCAGAAAATGCCATTTCTGTGGAGCCAGTGCTCACTGAGGAAGCAGAAATAAAGCCCTCTGATGTGGCGCCGCCCCCTCCCTGCAGCATGCTCCCTCATTACGGCTCTTTCTTTAAACTGCTGGGTAGACAGCTGGCAGCCAGAGCCTCAGAGGAGGCTGGAGTAAGGAAGCATATAAATTACTG
Organism: Craseonycteris thonglongyai; assembly: GCA_004027555.1. Classification (NCBI taxonomy): domain Eukaryota; kingdom Metazoa; phylum Chordata; class Mammalia; order Chiroptera; family Craseonycteridae; genus Craseonycteris; species Craseonycteris thonglongyai. The sequence goes on from PVKE010039016.1 coordinate 11,062, forward strand.
TTGCATTTTACAGCTAAGATAAACTCAAACGGTGGGGTTATAGCCTGAAATGACATGAAGGGAAGGCTCCAGCAGGCCTCTCAAAAGAACAAGGAGTAGAAAATGGATAGAAAGAGTTATTCAGAGAATACAGGATCGCAGAGAAGGAAAAAAATAAAATCTAAACAAGTTGTGTAAAATCTGCTGCTTTAGTGGGTCTTAAAGAGCTTATGTCAGCTTAATTCTGTGCCGTAGCATAATGTAAATCTATGGGAAATGGGGCTTTCGGCATCTCTGCTCTATTCTATTTCTGCAGATTGCCAAGCATGGCAATAAATGTCAAGTGATTATTTATTTGATCATTAGAAACTTCATTAGCTTTTGATTTGATGCTCTTCAACCTTCCCATTCCCCACCACCACCACCACCAAAAATAAAGCCCAATTTTGAAATTCAATCCAGCTAGTTTCATTGGAGAAAAAAAAAAAGTTATGAAATAAAATCAAGTAAATACCAGCATCTAGATGACAACATTCTGCATAAATTTAGAATCTCCTCTCCAAGAAGTTTATAGCACTTTGCTAACATGATGAAAGATATTTTGGCAAGACTGGTAACATTTCTGCAGGCTTTTTAGTGTTTGGTTAGATGGGAGGCCGTTGCTGAGGTGAGATCAAACCCCTCTGGCTGCAGACAGAGTCTGATTGTATGTTCTTGGCTTAACAGTCTGAGCTTATTGGAACTTTCACTCAGCTTTCTTGGACTTGATTTATTTGTGGATTATATTACCTGGGAAAAAGAGTTTGCAGAGCTTTAGTTGGCCTAGGTAATTTGGGTCTTGTGGGTTGGTGCCTGAATGTTTGTTTCACCTTTGCTCAAAGCATAAAGTCTGAGTCTTATGTTCTTTATAAAAAGGGATTTTGTTTTTTTTGTTTTGTTTTGTTTTACTGTAGTCAGCAGTGTCAGATATACTGTTTACAACTGACTTTTTCATTGCAGTTTCAGTTTCTCCTGTACCTTTCATGCTATAATTTTCCTAAGAATCATGTATCGTATGGGAAACAAAGAAAGGATGAGAGACAAAGTACTACAACCAGCTTATATCCTCAGGCTACAGTACTTGCCTGTCAAAAGACCCACCAAATTGCAATTGGACTAGCTTTCATAAAACCAGGGATTAAGCACAGTGTGGGGTATGTGTTATTACCACAGAGCACAGGCAGCAACGAAGCATAAAGAGCAGGTTTTATCTCTCTGCCTGAGAAATTCTTGGAACCTTCTGGGAGTGCACATTCTAAATCAAGAATCAAAACGTTTTCCCTCGCACTACTGCAAATTGAAAACAGGCACTTGAACAACACAGGCAGAGTTGTACAAGAATGACTTTGAAATTCCTACAACCCACCCCAAGCCACCTCTGTTCTTTTTGTAGACATGAGCAGTATTCATCTCTGGTAAAGGGTATATAACACTCTGTAGAAACAAATGACAGCTGACAAAACGATCCATTTAGATACCTGAACTTGCCCCTTGCCTGCATGAAGTATTTTCCTTTTCTTTTTCATCCTAAAGAAAGGACAGATGTTTTTATTTCAGGAAGCACCCTATAGCCATAAATTTTGGTTTTGGTTTTTTTTGTACCACTTTCTAGTATATAGCAATTGTACCACTTAAATGATGAGTTTTCTTCATTAGTCTAAGTGGTGGGAAACGTGGAAGAAAACCAACTTAGGCATATAGTATTGTGTTGCATGTTTAATAACAGCAGTAACAACAACTTGTGGGTCAGGAAGTCCACATTCTTTTTGTGGGAGAAGTTGCTATCATAAAAACAAAACAGTCTTTATTGCTGCATATCGATCAATGACATTTATTAAGTGGGTTTCCCATGATGAACTCTGCATAGGCCCAGCTGGCATGCTGAAAAGGCAACAGTTTTCAAGGGTTTGGTTCCAGTTAAGAAAACATTCAGCCTAGGCAAGAAAGGTGAGTCCTTCCTGAACAGTCTTGCTGAAGAAAGAGAAATGGAAGCCTGAAGGCTTCCTGAGCAGAGAATGAGAGGTTGGGTGAGTGGTTCCTTGTTTCTGCAGGGATATTTGGAAGGAGATGGAAGACTGTTGGTAGAGGAAAGAAGAGAGGGAATAAAATGTGCTAAGGGCCAGAGGAAGAGGAATATGCTGAACGAGAAATAGGGAATTGCTTAGTTTTAGTTGATTATAGATTCTCTGTGAGACGAGTGATATCAGCTATGAGAAAAGCAGGGATTTGGGCAGAAGATTTTGACAACCACATTGATGAGTATCAATTTGATATGCTAGGCACCAGGAAGCAATTGTGATATTGTGTACACAAGTGGCATGTCTGGAGAGAGGCTTCTCTTGCTGTGGGAATGTGGGTGGCAAGGACTATGAATCTTTGAACCAGGTTTTATAGGACACAGATTAGCTGCAATAGCTGTGCATTCCATTGTAGGTAATTTGTCCATGAATGGGTCATGACTCCTATATTCAGTCTTGTGGAGGTAAGCGATGTGGACTTAACTAACAGAAGTAGGTGGCAGAGGGCAGGAAAAGAGCAGAGGGAGGGTGAAAGGTGCAAGGAAGGAACCTCACAGTTACTACTTAGGGCAGCCCTTGGGCTCTGACATGGGCCAAAGCACAGTTTCTCAATTCTAGGTCCTGTCAGCAACTTGGGGAGAGAGGTGAGAAGAGCAACTTAATGGAAGAGGTTAAGAGCTCTAAGTGTAAAGTAAACCCATGCGACAGCCCAATGCTAAATTGATGTGACCAGTAAAATCAGAGCGGAAGCATAACCTGGTATGTTGCCAGAGATAAAATTGCCAGAAATGAAATTTTGTGTGTGTGTTCCCTATAACTAAACAGGCTGTTACTTTATGTGTGTAAATACAGAGCAAGTATTTATATAAATATTTATATTTATAATATTTATTAGTATTTATTTACACAACTACTTAAATAGGAGCAAGTTGTCCTAGGTGAGTAGCCTAACAAGACACATGTGTGGTAGACTCTCAGTTAACTGGCACCCACGGGGATTGGTAGAAGCCGGATAAATGTAAGTAGACTCTTTGTTAACCAGAACTCAAGCAACTGGTGCTCTTGAGCAACTGGTAAAAGCAACCAGTACTCAAAAAATTTTGCTGGTTGCTTGAGTTCCAGTTAACAGGGAGTCTACGGTATTTGGAGTGACTTTTTAAAAATTGTTTTATTGATTTTAGTTTTGAAGCTAGGTAATGCGTGTGTGCAAGGGCATTACACCATTTTCCTAGGAAGTGCATGTCTTTTGCAAATTTAGATAAAAAACTATCTACCTTTGGCCATGATGGGGGAATTCATGAATGGTCAACAAAGAGAGCCTGAAACAGACTTGAGCAAGTCCTAATCTGACCTGCTTCCTGGCTGGGTGCCATGTACTAAAATGGCAGAACTCTCACATTGGGCATGATACTAAAACACAACACAAGGATTTCCTTCTCTCGGAACACCATTGGAGGAGGGCTGCCTTTCATAGTCACCCTAAGCTGGAGCCCCTTGTTAGCCTGAGAACCAGTGTGCACCAGTCTTCCGGGCGAGCCGGAGTGTCACGGCCCCTTCCTATAACACACATCCTTCTTGCACAGACTCGCCTCTGCTTAGCACTTGGAAAGTTTTTAGCAGCTCAGCTGTCTCCCTCCCCATGTCCTTGGTAGGACTCATGCAAAGCTATGCCATCTCTACCATCACATAGGTCAGCCTGAGCTACATGGAAGGGACTGGAAGGGGAATGAGAAGAGCCTTATCTTGATGGGTTGCAGAGAACTGGCTGCATCCAGAGAACCTTGGAACCAGACAGAGCAGAGGAAATGTCCAACCCTCGTGGACATTCTACTTCTCACATCATCTCTACATCACCAAACTGGTTAAGGCCACACTCACATTACCTGAGTAGAGCAGGTCAGATTCCGCTGGGGAGATTTATGACCAGGGAAGGCTTACAGCAAGATGCATGACTGAGAGAAGGAGAGGCCTGTGTGTGTTTGTTTTAAGACTAAGTTCAGAATCTCCCTTTTCTGAGGTCTTTATCACCCAGGTTAGAATTGGTGTGTGTGTGTGTGTGTGTGTGTGTGTGTGTGTGTGTGTGTGTGTGTGTGTGTGAGAGCGAG